>JAVDBV010052286.1:0-24762 GCA_032619315.1 Piper longum
ACTTAAAAAACATTGGGCATAACTTCTTCCTCCTTTTAAAATTTTCTTTGATGATTATAAAACAGTAGTTTTTTTTCTAAAAAAAAGATAATATCTTAAACCGTTTATCTATGGAGAGATAAGTTGATACAAAGAACATTTTCCATGTGATGATTATAAAACGATAATTTTTTATTTTTTTAAAAGGATAATATCTTAAACCGTTTATTTAGGCAGCAAAGGGAACCTAAACCGACAGGTGTTCCTATGCTCCACATTACTCATCTAAGTCAGTAGCCCCAAAACCTCCCTACCATCAATCTCCGGCGAGCACCGCCGCCCGCCGCCGGCATAAAAGAGGAAGACAGAAAGAGGTAACTTTTTGATTCCTCTTGCTCAGATGAATCTCATTATAACGAGGCTTAGTTAGTCCAGCGGAACAAACTCTTCCTCCTCTCCCCAACCTTGGGAAACCTGGTTGAGGAGGTGGTGTTCTTCTCCCTTTCGCTTAGCTTCGATATTTGGGTGCGCAGGGTTTCTCTTGTGGTGGATAACCATGTGCTTGACGTTAGGTTGTGTATCTCTTTAGTATGAATGGTATAAGATCAAAGTGCATATACCAGATTGTTTTTGACAAAGTGTGGATTTTTCGGAGGTATTCTCGTGCCTCTTTTGCAGTATTGTCGGATGAACCTTATTATACTAAGGAAGATGTTAAGGAAATGCCAGCTAACCGTGGACAACAGTTCAATCTTTTTCCAGTGGTTGTTAGAGTTGTACACTCGTTGTCATGGGAAGACGTTGGCAGAGATGGGTGGTTTGCTGCTGCGAGTGAAAGCTACGGGCTTGCTCCTTCTGTGGATGCATTTATCATTATCGTTTCCATGTTTGCGTCTGCAGGAGAAAAGGCAAAAGTATATTGTCTGATTAGGCAAATTGTATTGTACTGTATGGGGAAGAATCCTTGCTTGTCTAGCATTTTGGTTGCTCTTTGTGGGACTTTCAATTCACAGCCCCTTGTTATTGAAGCTCTTCTTGAAGTGCTTATGGAATTTTCCTGTGTTGATGCTCTTGTGGCTATTGTTTTGCGGTTTGAAGGTGTTGGTTCAAAGCTTAGTGTGTTCTCGTTCAATTTTTTACTTAAATGTTTGTGTCGGAGGTGTGCAATGGGGTTGGCTGATCAATTATTTGCAAAAATGAAAAATCAAGGTCCGTCACCAAATGAATGTTCATATACCATAATGTTAGATGCATATTGTAAGGTTAATATTAGTCAAGCTGCTGAACTTCTTCAGGAAATGGAAAGGAAAGGCCCAAGTCCTAATGTTGTGACATATGGTACTTTTCTTCGCGGCCTTTGTCAAGCTGGATATGTTTCTGATGCACTAAGTTATTTCCAGGATTTAAGAAAGAAAAAAATTTTAAACATTTACTGTTGTAATGCTGTTTTACATGGACTTTGCTGTAGTGGAAAAGTACATGATGCGGCAAACTTTTTTAAGGGCGTGAAGTTTTATGGATTTCTGCCAGATCTTTACAGCTATAGCATTCTTATTGATGGATTTTGCAAGCAGGGTGATCTTTCTACTGGATTCAGTTTGCTACGTGAAATGTTAGACAGTGGAATTGCTCCTACAGTTGTTACCCTTACCTCACTTATAAATGGGTGTTGCAAGAGTGGCAATAAGGAACTTGTCTTACACTTATTCCGTAAGTGTGCTTCATTAGGTTTTCATTGGGACAAAATTTCATACAGCTTGGTAATTGACAGTTTTTTCAGGCAGGGGCTGTTGGATGAGGCCTGTCAACTTCTGCAGGAGATGGTTAGGGAAAATGTTCCTCCGGATGCTTTCACATATTCTAGTATATTACGGTTCTACTGTAAAACTGGTCAAATGAGTGAAGCATGTACGTTGGTTAGGAAAATGCAGAATGAAGGAATACATCCAAACCCAGTTATTTGCAGCATCATAGTTGATGGGTTTTGTCAGAAAGGTAACTTTTTGGGGGCTTTTAAATTCATGAACGAGTTCTTTGATCAGACTATAGTATCCAACATGTACATATGTAACTCAATAGTGAGTGGATTGTGCAAGGTGGGAAAGTTGAAGTGGGCCCTTGTTGTATTCTACCAAATGATAAAAAGGGGATCTCCTGCCGATGTTGTTGTGTATAGCACACTGATAAATGCTTTTGTTAGAGAGTCCAATTTGGATAAAGCTGTTAAGATGTATATTAGCATGCTAAGGGATGGTGTTATACCAAATGTATATACGTTTACAAGCCTCATTATTGGACTTTGTAAAAGTAATCAAATAAGAAAAGCTTACTTAGTGTTTGAGGAGATCATGAAGAAAGATTTTAAGTGCGACTCAAAGTTATTCACTTCAATTATTTCAGGGTTTTGTAGAGGTAAAGACATGGAAGGTGCCTTGCGGCTAATTAAAAAAATGGAAGATTATGGTTTGACACCAGATATCACTGTGTGTACCTGCTTGATTGAGGGCTTTTGCAGGTTGCGTCGGATGGACCAAGCTGAAAAATGGTTTTGTAGAATCTGTGATGAAGGATTAGAACCGAATGTTGTCACATACACTGTGCTGATTCTTGGGTATATTGCAGGCAAGGATCATACTAAGGCTGTGAAGGCCTGCAATAAGATGTTGGAGAGTGGTATCAATCCTGATGCAATTGCAATTTCTAGGCTGCCACACTTTTTTGGGGATCTGGAGACGAGCTAAAGGCTGCAATAGATGGTCATATGTTGACAACAACTACTTTTCACGGCTGGAGAAGATATTTGTAGGTGAATCTCTCCATTTTACATGATTGATATTCTTGGTCACAACTGTTGTACAAAGGTGTTCTTAAACATGTTGGCTCTGAATGTCTATTTTAACATATTGGAATTGAGTTATTGTTTGTGAATGGCCAATAATGCATTCTGGTTGGCTGTGCAGACCAAGGGAGACCTAACAGTGTGGCAGATGGGGAGAGAAGGCGAGGCATGTACTGTAATTCGAGGAAAAGAGTTGAGGTCAGCAGGTTAACTTAGGGAAGCTTGATTGTACTGTGTTGGAGACCCAAAAATGGGTGGATATCTTTTATAGTTGCTCAGTTATGGTTGGCTTTGTAGCAGGCTGGACAGAGTCAAGATCCAGACTATAGACCTAACCATTGACGCTCATCCTTGTATGCAAGCTTTTGATGGAGGATAAATCAGCTTTTTATGGCCAATGCAGGTATTTGAGTGTTATTTAAACCTCTGCAATTTAGTGATCCTTTTTTACTGGTCATCTTCTTACTTCCTGCTGCATCTTACAGGAGCAGATTAAAACCTGTTGCAAACTGCATGGGGTAGAGCATGTTTCTACTATTCCGAAGAACTCTCTCATTTCTGAACCCTACAATCAGGAAGTTTGTACTTCTCTTCGAATGGCTGAGGGCCCGAGTTATTGCTGCTGTTGAAACCACCGCACTCTTTTCCATGTACAAAACACCATCTTGTTCTGTTCTTTTCTCGTTCAATGTCGTTAAATAAAAATAATTAATATATAAGAAACAAAACTCAAATTTGTATAGCCATCATGAAAAGACGGGGCTTTACTACCAAAAATAACAAATTCGTTAAAGACTTGATTCAATTTGTTCAATTTGAGAGGAAAATTGTGACACCAAAATTCGTTTATATTAGCTTGGTTTTGTTGTTATAAATTGCACGAACAAAAATTGGCTTTCAATTCCCCTTTACGGAAAACAATGTTTTTTTTCAATACAAGTCAAGCAGCAGATTATCAACCATTCATTATGTACATGGGAATTTACCATTTCTTCGTAATCTTTGAGACTTGTTCCTAGCCTTAGAAAAACCGATGGCTGCTTCATCTCAATAATTTTGAGCCTCCAAGCTAATTACGGACAACAATTGTGAAGATCATGAGATTATCCGGAACATGCTACGTCCTCTGAATATCAAACATCCACCAATGACGCACTTCCCCTTAAAAACAAAAAAATTGCCCTCTTGACATTCTCTTGCTCGCTTTTTGGCTGCCTTTCTTGCATCTGGGTCGATCGTCTTGCCACCCCTCCTCTGATCTCCATCTGTTCTTTCCTTGAGCAATGTCTAGGACTTATTCTACTGATCAGGTAGAGGTGGTAAACGAGGCTCCTTGCAGTAAGCTGGGCTCGAACACCATCACCGTCTCCTCTCCCATTGTCTGTCTCCTCCAAAAGGTGCCATTCCAAATCCTCCATGCTTGAGGTAAGGTTTCATGTCAATGTAGTAATAATAACATTCGCTTGCATTTGGTTAACAGTTGATTGCCGAGGTGTTGGGGACGTTTTTTGTGGTGTTTGCCGGATGTGGATCGGTGGCCGTCAATAAAGTATACGGCTCTGTCACGTTTCCAGGAATTTGCATGACATGGGGTCTTGTTATCATGGTCATGGTGTATTCGGTTGGTCACATCTCCGGTGCACATTTTAATCCCGCCGTTACCTTCACCTTCGCCTTTTTCCACAGGTTCCCTTGGACTGAGGTCAGTATTCATCTTCATTGGAATTAATCTAAGAATGTAAACATTAATCCTTAGGAACTCGCTAAGAGTTGTCGAAATTGTTTCCTGGCTGTTTGATCTTAATTTGGTCAATTTTGTAAAGATGAAATATTAGTGATTTTTTAGTGCAGGTACCGTTGTATATTTGTGCACAGATCTCTGGGTCAGTGGCTGCTAGCCTAGCCCTTCGTTTTATTGTTGTGACAAGGACGGAGCATTTCTATGGAACCATCCCTGTAGGTTCCAACTCCCAGTCATTCATTCTTGAGTTCGTTATCTCTTTCATGCTGATGTTTGTCATCTCTGGAGTGGCAACAGATAACAGAGCGGTAAAGCAATCTCCATTTTTTATCTCGGCTCAACATCATCATGTTAAAAAACTCGACCAAAGTCACTAAACAATTCATGGACACCAAAAATGCAGATAGGAGAACTGGCAGGGCTTGCAATTGGCGCCACAATCACGTTAAACATTTTCATCGCCGGGTAATCATAATCGCATGCTCATAATCGAATTCTAAAACACATGGTAGGAGGAAAGTGGTATTCTTATATTATTCTTGTGTTTGGTGATCAATGCAGGCCAATCTCTGGGGCTTCCATGAATCCTGCAAGATCATTAGGCCCTGCAGTTGCCTTTGGCAAGTACAAGGGGATCTGGATTTACATCTTCGGGCCATTCTTGGGCATCTTTTGCGGTGCTTTCACATACAATCTGATCAGATTCACTGACAAGCCCCTTCGGGAGATAGCTACAGGCAGTGGAGCATTTCTAAAGGGCTCAAATAAAAACAATGTCGTATAACCCATCAGCTTCTTAAATTAACATCTCATGTGAAGATCTGTAATTTCTTCCTCTTCCTTTCTTTTTTTTTTTTCTTTCAATTCTATCGGTCAAAAACTATTTTGTTTTGACGGCCAGAATTTGGTTTCATGGAGTGGCTTCCAACTACTCGTGCCATCCCATAGATGTTAATTCAGATTTTGGCAGTAAGTCTGATTCAACTAGTAGAAGTGCTATGCCACTAGTAGTCTTCTAGGCGGAATTAGGAAGAAATACATTGTTGCTAAACTTTTGCAGTAGTGTATTCAAGAGAGGAATGTACTGCGTAGTAATGGTTAAGTGAGGCTCTGGTATGTTAAGTCACTTCCTATGCAAATTATGATTTACTTGCCATCTTTTCACCTTTCTAACCATTAATGATCGAAACTTGGTTTTAGTAAAAAAAAAAAAAACTCACATCTTTGTCGTTGAAGAAATTTTATGCTTTCCATAAGCTTAACAAATCCTATAGCTTTGCAAACTTGTATACGGAAAATAACTCCGCTTTCCATCTAACCATTTTGCATTCACAATGGTGACTATCCGATGATCACTTGATGATAACTAAAGCTAAATTATTCGTTAGCAGAACAGCTACTACCTCTTTTGGCTCTTATTCATATTTGCACGGTCAGCTTCCATGACGATGGGAACGAAACCTCAAACCGCAAAAGTAAAGCCGCAAGACAACGCCATCAACAACATAGCAGCTTCGATTTCTTCCGAGCTAGCAAAGTCCCTATGCCCCAAGAACAACTTTTTATCTTGGCGATCTTCCACCCCCTTACTCTGACAAACCTTGAAGCTTGCCCTGCTCCTCTTCTTGTATCTGAGCCCACACGCATTGCATAGGGACTGCATCAACATGTCAATAACATAAAACACGTTGTCAGAAATCTCAGAAATTGTATCTACCCAACATAAAATTTATCATATAGATCAAACTCGCAAACAATCCTAGCAGGTAACAAAGAATTTGATAAACCCTCTTAAAACCCATAACATAATACACACTCACATATAGAAACTATGCAAACATTGCTAGTAGGTAACATGGGATTTGATAAACCCTCTTAAAACCCATGACATAACACACAGAGAAAACACCAAGAAGGTGGAATTAACAGAACAAAAGCAAAAGTGCACCTTGGGACCGGCGGGGCCGTTCCTCCACAGGGGGGTATGAGAAGTGGAGCACTCGGCACAGGCCCTCTCCTCACAACTCCCCGAACTTCCTTCCTCCGGCAAGGTTTCATCCAGCAGCTCGGCTGCGACGGTGACGGCGGCGGCAGGTTCTTCTATGGGGGGGCTCTTCCTCCGGCGATGATACACCTTAGCCAGCCGCATCTCGCTTCCGACATGGTTGTCATGGAGGGGATGAACCATCGGCACAAGCGGAGGAAGCTGTTGATGAGAAAGAGGTCGCCGGGAACGGAGAGCAGTAGCCGGAGTTGGGAATGGCGGCGCCGGAGAATCCATGGGAGAGAAGGGGGACAGAATCTGATTGGGATGCGAAAAGATGTGTCCTTTTTGGGATGTGTAGGATTGCTTGGAAAGCAAGTATCTTTGGTTGTGTACTTAAAGATAATAATACAACCAATTAAATAATTATTAAGTATTTATTAAATATTTATAACGGAAATTTTGAAACTCCTAGGCGTTATTACACATCATATAATTAATTGTTTTGGGCATTAAGAGCAATAACTTTGCGCTTATTTGTGTTTTAAGAAAGTATAATTTCTTCGGATTTTTTTTCTTCTCAATGTGATTGCATTTGCATCAATATAAAATGTCATAATTTTTAAAAAAAAAATAATGATCATAATTTATGTTTTATGGTGCTTAAAAACTTACGTCTATGTCCTGTTCTGGAATAAAAGAGAATGTAATTTTTTGTCAAGGTCAACGGCAAAAAGTTTTATACCATGTATTCTTGCTGATCCACTAAACAAAAAACTCCAAAGTTTTATAATATAATATTTTTGTAGCTTTGACCCCAATTAAATGTGATAAACGTCTAAATATCTGGTGTCAAAGTGGCCATATGTCATTTCAAAAACACGGTCACAGGTCTTTGGGAAAAAAAATGGTCCGAGGTTTATTTAGAGTGTGCAATGTGAATATCAATTGGCTTACAATAATAATTAATTATATAAAAGATACCATAATCACTGTCAACTCAAACTCACCAGATTCACTGACAAGCTTAAAATATAGTATAATAATTTTATAAACCACCAACTTCATATACTCTAATGAGGAATTATAACTTGAAACAGCTCACAATTTGTTTGGGAAAAAAAACAGCTGACAATTTTATTTTAATCATTTTCACTCGATCAATATTCCATAATAACCTGATCAGATTCACTGACAAGCCCCTTCGGGATATGACTACAGGCAGTGGATCATTTCTAAAGGGCTCAAATAAAAGCAGTGTCGTATAAGTCATCAGCTTCTTAAATTAATATTTCTCATGTGAAGATCTGTTATTTCTTCCTCTTCCTTTCTTTCTATTCTATCGGTCGAAAACTGTTTTGTTTTGACGACCAGAATTTGGTTTAATGGAATGGCTTCCAACTACTCGTGCCATCCCATAGATGTTAATTCAGATTTTGGCAGTAAGTCTGAATCAACTAGTAGAAGTGCTATGCCACTAGTAGTCTTCTAGGTGGAATTAGGAAGAAATACATTGTTGCTAAACTTTTGCAGTAGTGTTCTTTAGATTCAAGAGAGGAATGTACTGCGTAGTAAAGTGAGGATCTGGTATGTCAAGTCACTTTCTATGCAAATTATGATTTACTTGCCATCTTTTCTCCTTTCTAACCATTGATGATCGAAACTTGGTTTTAGTAAAAAAAAAAAAAGCTCACATCTTTGTCATTGAAGAAATTTTATGCTTTCCATAAGCTTAACTAATCATATAGCTTTGCAAACTTAAAACTAAATTATTCGTTACTTTCCTATGATAAATTGATGATAACTAAAGCTAAATTATTCGTTAGCAGAACAGCTACTACCTCGTTTGGCTCTCATTCGTATTTGCACGGCCAGCTTCCATGACGATGGGAACGAAACCTCAAAACGGAAAAGTAAAGCCGCGAGATAACGCCATCAACAACATAGCAGCTTCGATTTCTTCCGGGCCAGCAAAGTTCCCATGCCCCAAGAACAACTTTTTATCTTGGCGATCTTCCACCACCTTACTGTGACAAACCTTGAAGTTTGCCGTGCTTCTCTTCTTGTATCTGAGCCCACACGCATTGCACAGGGACTGCATCAACATGTCAATAATATAAAACACGTTGTCAGAAATCTCACGATTAAAACACTTCGTCATAAAACACGTTGTCTATAACATAATATAGATCAAACTCGCAAACAATCCTAGTAGAATTTGATAAACCCTCTTAAAACCCATAACATAACACACACGTAGAAACTATCCAAGCATTGCAAGTAAGGCAACATGGGATAAACCCTCTTGAAACCCAGAGAAAAACAAGATGGTGGAATTAACAGAACAAAAACAATAGTGCACCTTGGGACCGGCGGGGCCGTTCCTCCACAGGGGGTATGAGAAGTGGAGCACACGGCACAGGCCCTCTCCTCACAACTCCCGGAACTTCCTTCCTCCGGCGAGGTTTCATCCAGCAGCTTGGCTGCGATGGCGATGGCGGCGGCAGTTCTTCTATGTGGGGGTTCTACCTCCGGCGATGATACATCTTAGCCAGCCGTCCCTCGCTTCAGACATGGTTTCACGGAGGGGGATGGACCATCACAATAAAAACATTCTTTATATTAAATTACTAAGGAAATAAAATTTAATAACGAAAGCTTAATTGAATCTATAATTTGGATTGTTTTGAAACAAAACGATGATTGAATCCTTTAAGTTGTTTTGATCTTTTAAATTAAGTTAGGTTCTTCAAGATCATAGTTTTTGAACGTAAGAACAAAAAACTAGTAGCGAATTCCTTATTTTTTTTTATTTTAATTTAATTTATAATTAACAAGAAATTATAAAAATAATATCTACACATCTGTATTCGATCTATATTTATATTAATGACTTATTAAACTTAACTTTAATAAATCAACTAAATTTAGGTCAAACCTTAAATAATAACGTATGATATATATATATATATATATATATATATATATATATAATTCAACAATCTCTCGTTTAGACGATATATATAAATATAATTATATATCATCATATAATCTTATAAATTTTAAAATAATATATACTATTATATTAAAAATAACAATTTTATTAATTAATTAATGTTAATATATGATGGAGGCAATTTTTGCTACATATATCGTAACTAAATCTATCAATTGTCACATACATCAACATAATTAAATGATATGAAATAAGTATAAATATATAGCATAAAAATTATATATAATTTGATCTAATCATGTTTATTTTTAATTAATCTAATTTTATAGATCACCAAAATATAGTGAATCATAAAGTAAAGCCTACAATTCATGTAAACAAAAAAATAAAACAAGTTCCCACTAAAGTAATCTTTGTGCACAACTCTCTAGGTCACTAGCTGCTAGCCTAGCCCTTCGTTTTATTGTTGTGACAGACGGAGCATTTCAATGGAACCATCCCTGTAGGTTCCAACTCCCAGTCATTCATTCTTGAGTTCGTTCTCTCTTTCATGCTGATGTTTGTCATCTCTGGAGTGGCAACTAATAACAGAACGGTAAAGCAATCTCCATTTTTTTTCTTGGCTCAACATCATTATGATAAAAAAAACTCGACCAAAGTCGCTAAACAATTAATCTAGAGCAAAAATGCAGATAGGAAAACTGGCAGGGCTTGCAACTGGCGCCACAATCACGTTAAACACTTTCATCGCAGGGTAATCATAATCACATGCTCATAATATAATTCTGAAAAACATGGTAGAAGGCAAGTGGTATTCTTATATTATTCTTGTGTTTGGTGATCAATGCAGGCCAATCTCTGGGGAACCCTGCAAGATCATTAGGCCCTGCAGATGCCTTTGGCATGTACAAGGGGATCTGGATTTAGATCTTCCGGCCATTCTTGGGCATCTTTTGCGGTGATTTCACATCCAATCTGATCAGATTTACTGACAAGCCCCTTCGGGGGATAGCTACAGGTAGTGGATCATTTCTAAAGGGCTCAAATAAAAACAATGCCGTATAACCCACCAGCTTCTTAAATTAACATTTCCCATGTGAAGATCTGTAATTTCTTCCTCTTCCCTTTTTTTTCTCTCTTTCAAATTCTATCGGTCGAAAACTGTTTTGTTTTGACGGCCAGAATTTGGTTTCATGGAGTGGCTTCCAACTACTTGTGTGCCATCCCATAGTTATTAATTCAGATTTTGGCAGTATGTCTTATTCAACTAGTAGAAGTGCTATGCCACTAGTAGTCTTCTAGTGGAATTAGGAAGAAATACATTGTTGCTGAACTTTTGCAGTAGTGATCTTTAGATTCAAGAGAGGGGTGTACTGCGTAATAATGGTTAAGTGAGGCTCTGGTATGCCAAGTCACCTCCTATCTTTTCTCCTTTCTAACCATTGATGATCGAAAATTGGTTTTAGTAAAAAAAAAAAAAGCTCACATCTTTGTCATTGAAGAAATTTTATGCTTTCCATAAGCTTAACTAATCATATAGCTTTGCAAACTTAAAACTAAATTATTCATTACTATCCTATGATAAATTGATGATAACTAAAGCTAAATTATTCGTTAGCAGAACAGCTACTACCTCGTTTGGCTCTTATTCATATTTGCACGGTCAGCTTCCATGACGATGGGAACGAAACCTCAAACCGCAAAAGTAAAGCCGCGAGACAACGCCATCAACAACATAGCAGCTTCGATTTCTTCCGGGCCAGCAAAGTCCCCATGCCCCAAGAACAAGTTTTTATCTTGGCGATCTTTCACCCCCGCTCTCTGACAAACCTTGAAGCTTGCCGTGCTTCTCTTCTTGTATCTGAGCCCACACGCATTGCATAGGGACTGCATCAACATGTCAATAACATAAAACACGTTGTCAGAAATCTCACGATTAAAACACTGTCATAAAACACGTTGTCAATAACATAATATAGATCGAACTCGCAAACAATCCTAGTAGAATTTGATAAACCCTCTTAAAACGCATAACATAACACACACGTAGAAACTATCCAAACATTGCAAGTAGGCAACATGTGATAAACCCTCTTGAATCCCTTATATAACACAGAGAAGAACACCAAGATGGTGGAATTAACAGAACAAAAGCAAAAGTGCACCTTGGGACCGGCGGGGCCGTTCCTCCACAGTGGCGTATGAGAAGTGGAGCACTCGGCACAGGCCCTATCCTCACAACTCCCCGAACTTCCTTCCTCCGGCGAGGTTTCATCCTGCGGCTCGGCTGCGACGGCTGCAGCAGGTTCTTCTATGGGCGGCCTCTTCCTCCGGCGATGATACACCTTAGCCAGCCGCCTCCCGCTTCGGACATGGTTGTCATGGAGCGGATGGACCGTCGGCACAAGTGGAGGAAGCGGTCGATGAGAAAGAGGTCGCCGGGAACGGAGAGCAGTCGCCGGGGTTGGGCATAGAAGCGCCGGAGAATCCATGGGAGAGAAGTGGGGACACAATCTGATTGGGATGCGAAGAGATACCGTTTTTATTCGGGATGGATTGCTTGGAGAGAAGTATCTTGATTGTGTACTTAAAGAGAATAATACAACCAATTAGATAACTATTACGCATTCATTAAATATTTATAACTGTGTTTTGACATATTTATCCGGTCATGTGGATAATTTTTAAATTTATATTTATCTGATTACACGGTTAATTTTAAATTTTTTATTTATCCGGATAATTGATGAAATTTGTATTTATCCGTTTGCATGAATTATACGCTTGTGAGAAAGAGTCATGACGATTATATAAATTATCGAAGGGAATTTTTGAGGAAAATAAAGACTAAGTGAGGATGACATACCAATAATACTGAAACAGAAGAAGTGTAGAAAATTCTATAAAAGACTTGGAAAGTATCATGATCATCCAATAAAAAGGGTTTTAATTTATTCAAATGAATGATTTGAACACCTATTGATTCTAACAACAGATTGCAGAGTTGATCATTCGTTTACAAATACAAATACAAATTATTTCATTTTTTTTTAAAAGAAAACTATTTGGATAATCGATGTTATCTTTTCTTTTTCAACCTTCATAAATCCTTTTGTTCCATTTTTTAATGCTTTTGGGACTATAAAATATATGTTTCTCATTTCTTTTTTTAATCGCCTTTGTCAAAGCCAAGCCACTGGCCAAGCCAAAGTAGTGTTGCAACCCACCGACAACAAAGAAGAAGATAGTCTCTATTTTTGCAGGTTCAATGTCTAGTTTTTCGATGACTTTTTCGGACAACATCGGCTGTATTGGACCAGCCGAGACCACGGGTGTGGAGCTTCAAGTGTCCCCGACACAATGCCTCCCATCCTTGCCTCGGGAGATTCCAGTCACTGCCAAAATTTTGCCAGTAAATCACACGGAGGAGAAGGTAAAAAACATAGTAGGCAGCAATAGCAAACAACGGATCTTCCCGACCATTTTCCGGCCACCTCCAATTGTTACTAGACACTGCACGATGACCAAAGTGAAGAGGGAGAAGTAGTATACAAACTCAAAGTTATCTTCGCCGGAGTTCGCCATTGCAATCTCAGAAAAAAAAGCCAGGAAGAGACCCATCCGACCAGAAAAAACACAGGAATATAGTGAAAAAAGTCGCGAAGAGCTGATTTTACGGCGGTTTTTCGACGAGAGCCGGTCGTTCTCGGCCCCAAAGTGGTGACCAAATTAAAGAAAGAGGAGTTTTTTACAAGCCCAAAGTGAGCGTAGCCGGGGTTCTCCATTGCACTCTCCGGTAAAAATCCAGTTGGAGGCTTACCGGATAAGTAGAAAACGAAGTATTATGCAGTAGAAAACAGTTGTGGAGAGCTGATTTTGAGGCTGTTTTCCGACCAGGGCTGGTCATTCCCAGCCCTAAAGTGGTGATAAAAGTGAATTCGGAGAAGTTATCTACAAACCCAAACCGTGATCCACCGGAGTTCGTCGTTAAGATCACCGAAAAAAATTCAGAAAGTGACCCATCGGAAAGGAAAAGGACTTGAACAGAGCAGAAAATAGCAGTGGAGATCAGGATTCACGGATATTTTTCGATCAACGACGGTCGTTCCCGGCTCCGAAATGGTTACCAACGCAAAGACGAAGGAGTGGTCTCGAAACCCAAACTGAGTTTCGCCAAGTTTCGTCACTGTAGTCGCTGTAGAAAATTCAGAAAGTAGCCCATCTGATCAGGAACAGGAGTAGAAAATAGCAGCAGAGATCAGTATTTGCGGATATTTTTCGACCAATGCTGGTTGTTCCTGGCTCCAAAACTTTGACCAACGCGAAGAAGGAGGAGTGGTCTCGAAATCCAAACTGAATTTTGCCAAGGATCGTCATTGTAGTCGCTGGAGAAAATTTGGAAAGTAGCCTATCTGATCAGGAACAGGAGCATAAAACAGAAGCATAGATTGGGATTTGTGGATATTTTTCGACTAACGCCGGTTGTTCCCGACTCCGAGACGGTGACCAACGTGAAGACAGAGGAGTGGTCTCGAAACCCAAACTGAGTTTCGCCAAAGTTCGTCACTATAGCCACTGGAAAAAAATTGCAAAGGGAAGGAGTTGGAGTCTGTAAAAAGTTAAGCAGCTACTGCCGAAGACACCGGAGTGCGACGTTGGTGAGTTTAAACTTGCTGTTGTGGATAGGTTCTGCTTCTTCTGATTGTCAAGAGGAAAACTAAGTGTCATTATGGAAAAGAAATTGTTGTAAAACCGAAGAGAGTTTACCGACTATAGAAGATGGGAAGAAGAAGTGATTATAAGTGGGTTTGGGCTCACCCGCTCGCCCATTACTGGTTGGTTAAAATATGAAACCGAACAAGATGTTCGCTTTGAGGCTTATTGGCATAACTGATCATGTTCGTAAGTACTGTTCGTAATTTAGCCTGTACTCATCCATTAGACAAGTTCATCTCAGGACCGGTTTCGATTTAATTCGAATCATCTTAAATTTCAGCTTAAGATATATTCTTTTATTACAAATGGCTTGAAATTTTACAACAGATTTTTCCCATCTAGGTGTTTGAGTTGGGTATATGGAATTAAGGAATTAAAGTGGCAAAAAATCCCGCTAAGCCTTATAATTTATAATATTCAAAGGGAATAGTGGATTGTGAGCATCGACTTCACCGTAGAGTGACCCTTAGGAATTCATGTTGAATCCTCTAAGGAACCAAGCAAAATTTTTTTGGCATAACATATTATTTGGTGTTTGTGATGGTATTTTTATTGCATTATCTCTTTGCGTGATAAGGGTACCTCGATTCCACCAAACTCTTTAAATTCGAATCGAATCACAAGAACCACGGTTCGTGGGGGCAGACGATCCCACGCCAAATAATAATTTTGAAACTATTAGATGATTTTACCCAGCGTTTGATTAATTGTTTTGGGCATAAGGGCAAGAACTTTTGGGCTTTTTTGGGTTTTAAGAAAGTATAATTTCTTCGGTTTCTTTTTTCTTCTCAATGTGATTGCATTTGCATCAATATACAATGGTCATAATTTTTTTTAAAACAAGTGACCATAATTTAGTTTTTATGGTGCTTAAAAAGTTACATCTATGTCCTGTTTTGGAATAAAAGAAAATGTAATTTTTTGTCAAAAGTTTTATACCATGTATTATTGCTGAATAATAAACTCCAAAGTTTTATAATATTATATTTTTGTAGCTTTGACCATAATTACTATAAATTCAAACTCACCGAATTTATTAGCTTAAAATATAATATAATAATTTTAAAAATTATACACTTGAACAATATTCCATAAAAACCCCATAAATAATTAAAATGCCAACTCTATTTTGGGTTAAAAATTAAAGCTTTTTAGAAAACACTTTTTGTGTGTGTGTGAAAGGTATAAAAACAACAACAAAAGTTTTTCTTATTTGGGTTGGAGAAATACGAAGGGAAGAAAGAAAAATTATTTGGATTGAAGAAAATGTGAATATTTTGTTAAGATTTATTTACAATTGTTAATGATATTTTCACTAACTTCTTAATCGGTGATATTTGTCCGTTAATTTTTTTATTTGTGATTAATGTTAATTATGTAGAAATTATAATAAATTGGTATTAAAGAGTTTATTTTCCCATTAATATTTTTTATATTTAAGTTGTGATATAATGAATTAGATCCAACCAAAATTAGATTTAATCATCTACCCCGTAGTTTTTCCGCAGATTTGAGATTTACAATATAAAATTAGTTTTGTCTATAATAAAAAGGTATTTCTTTTCGGGTTAAATTTGTGTGTCTATTTTGATTGTTATTTATCATCAATTATGTATTGGAACAAAGATTTAGGTATTTGGTTAATCCTAACAATAATAATCTTCTGCATTGTTATAGCTCAATTATTTAATTTTTATGAAATGTTTAAAGGTCATCTAATACCGAAAGGGAGATTTTTTTTTTGTGAGCCCCCCTCATAAAAATGCATTCTTACCGAAACCAGTGTGCGCAAGTTTATCTTGGCTAGATTGTTGGGAGCCACATCTTACCGGACCCTACTAATGGAGAAAATCTTACCGGACATTTAGCTCTTTGCCCATTGGGCCTTTTTTATCAGAGCGGCCCATTGGGCTTTTTCTTTGTAACTCGGAATGTGCTATATGGGTATGAGTACTAAAAGGTCCGACACGTATATGTTCATCGACACTATTTTGAGTCCAAAGGCTGTAGGTTTCCCATTGTTCATGATAGCTATATTTGTTTTGATGACTTGTATTGAGCATGTTGCCTACTACAAATATATTCTAAAATTGGTCATTAATCTCCACTTAGAAGCCTATTATCATTCCCCTTTAAGCTCAAGGTGCCGTCCTATGACACAAAGAAGTGCAAACTTACAAACACGGGCGGTATAGTAAAGCTAGAACTAGAACAGGGGAAATCAAACATGTTGAATCAAACTTCAACCCAAAGTAGCTTTAACTTTAAGCACACTTTGTATAGACTTTTCAATTAATGTACTTGGACTTATGAGTTCCACCCAGCCAGCTAATGAGCTCACAAAGTTAACACTTCACAGGTAGCGTACCAGTAGACAACCGTGTTGGAAAGAAATTCCATCAACTACGCCCTTCAAGATCTTCATTGCTAAGCAGTTGAAGCAGTAAACATTTTCAACTACTCAAAACTTAAATTTAGTCGTACATGATGTGTTTAGAAACTATGGATTAGATTATCAAAAGCAAGCTGGCCATTTTTTTTTTTTTCAATATCAAAACAAATTCAACCTGCTTTACCGGCAAATGTTATTCGTAGAAAGGAAGAGCAGCAAGTGCTTGCTCAGTCGTCACACCCCGAAACGCTTGACCATTACAGACAAGAAACCATTAACTGGACGATTGAAACTCCAATGAGGTGACACAAGTATACAACCAATTCTGTAACTCACGACAAGACTTTACAAGTGCATGCCGGTTCTCTTAATCGTGATTGAATAAACAACAATATATCTCGATCATTCAAGCTACCAACAATGTCCCATCAAATAAAAGATCAATTCATGAATTTCATTGAGGTTTACTCCCGCGAGCTTACAAAATCTTTATTCTTAACCAAGCCATCTTCACTAATCCTCCCCTGTTCTTGATCACCTACAGTGCTATGAATTACATGCAAGAAGAAGAAGAAGCTGTTAAAGCAATAAAGACTCATACCAAAATGAACCACAGCAGAGGCATGACTGGAAGCAGAGACGCTTTCAAAGGTCTCGCCGGAGCAAAAGACCCCGGTGGCGGCGGCGGGTTCTTGGGGTAGAAGGGGAAGTACGGCAGAATGGGGTCGGGCGGGGGAGGGCTTAGGAGGCTGAGGAACGGCGGTGGTGGGTAGAATCCTGGACCTGGGTAGTAAGGTGGCGGGTAGTACGTCCCAGGCCCCACCGGCGGAGACAGCACCGTGGGAGGAGACGGCGGAGAAGGTGGTGGAGGGCAGATGGTCGTGTCGGTCGACGGCGGCGGCGGCGGCGGCGGCGGCGTGGGGAGACATGGGTAGGCGCATTCGAGTGGAGGTGGCGGCGAGTTGTAGTATATCTGGTTGGCCTGCGTCGTGGGGACGGCCATTGCCTCGACCATTGCTACAAAGACGGTGCATGGTAGTAGAAATGATACAAGGGAATTGAAGTTCGAGGCCATTGAAGAGAGCTTGTTGAACTTGAACTCGGAAGAAGATAGGAATCAAGAGAGGGAAAGAAAGAAGGGAAGAAAGAAAGGCTTAGACGTATTTGTTTGTGTTTGTGAAGGTGAAATAATTGCCTGCCTAAATTATACGGAAAGTAACGTCACCTTTGATTTATTTCTTTTTAGTGCTCGTTCTGTTTACTTAATGTCAAATGGTGGGGTGATGGTCTTCCATGCATTGAAGTAACAGGTTATTCTTGGTCTTTAATTGGTCTTGTCTGTTTGGCTAAGCAAAGGTTTAAATGGAAATTTGATTAGGATGTGAGGTTTTGGAGGATGGTTTTTTGGTGGGAAGGCATGCCATGGGATGGGCGTAAAAATTAAGAGAGCTGGAGGATGGTACTCCAAATGGTTTATCGATCTTCGGCTATTGTAATCACCATTGTCTCCATCAAAATATCTTCGTAGATTTGTATCCGATGGTGGTAACTGGTTATTGCAAATGGTCATCTTTTTGCATAAACGCAAATGTGCAGCTGGAAACGAAGTGACGGGGCTCATTGATCGATCACGACGTCTCGAGTCGAGGAGACTTAGATTGATTATGTAATATAATTAGACAAGGCGAAAAACAGGACATAGCTTCTTACTATCTTGAACATTCAACTAGGGGAGAAGTTGGCATGGCTATTTCACAGAGTCTATGGATTTTGCAAAAGTATCTTGAACTTCAAAATGCAAACTGTGGGGTGGCTCTATGGTAAGCTAGCTTTAAAAATAAAAAAAAAACAAAAGATATAATTAAACTAAGAAGCTATATTGTTCCATAAACAAGTTTTTTGTTCCTCTTATTCGGCGTGGGTGATCTTCAAATTAATGAATGTGATTAATTCTCTCGCATTCCATACAATTATGTAGGTCACAAATATTGAATCTGGTGGCCTTTTGACATACGATGCTATCCAACTTAATTTATATTGGCTGTTCAATTATTATTCCTTGGGCGGTTTAATTTCTACTATATTAATTCTAAACTGCCCTCAACCACAAAAAATAAGTCGACCCATGTGATTGCATGTGAGTGTAGCCTAAAATCTTAACAAATAGTTTTTTCTGCTTTATCAATAATCGGTCAAACACCACTGATATACATGTAAACAGCATTCTTAACTAGTTTGAAAAGCGATCAACCCCATCATTGAGAAATGCAACTCCGAAACATAAAAGAAACATGTAGAGAATCAACTGAATTAAAATTATGTAAGTGTGAGCTTATTAAAGAGAAAGAAATAAGATTGGTGTATATGTTTGTGGGATGACCCTTGGTCGCCTTGTGTATCATTCATGTCGGGGCATCTACCGGTGGAACGTCAACATTATATGACGTGCAGACTTGGACAGTAAATAAGGCAAACGGTTCCATTACGCAATAGAAAGGCCAGGCCTTGGCATTTTAATATAGGCCCCGTTCTTGCCTTCGTTCTCATCTTAAAAGCCTTTGTCACTTTCCCAAGACGCTTCCTCATACAAAACATGGAGCTTCCCTTCTTCTTTTAGTCGCCCTTGTGGACTCTACCACTGTCGGTGAATGCATCACTTACTGCTCCATTATTCGTTAAGCAAAGTCTTCTTGGTTTCTCCTCTTCAAACTTATACGATGTTTAATTAAAAGCCAAATGCTTAGAAGCTCTAATTTATGGGAACAGCTGGGGGAACGACTTTTGTGCCATCCTTATTTTTGTCCTACCAAGGAACCTTTTAGTCTTTAGAGATCAACCTTCACTAGTAAGTTACATTTTCTTGCTTTATTAGGAGGCAGAAATGATCAAGTTGGGGGTGGTACGCTCATTGGACGGTGTGGCGGGTGGGATGGACCTGTTCGGTGAAGCAATGATCGTCGCTCCTGGCGTAGAAGAAGAAAGTCACGCCACTTTTTAATAGGAAGGTCCAAATGTTGCTGCTTCATCGCATGCTATATGATCTCATTAACATATCTGCATACAATCAATCCGGTTCGTTCACTTTGGGTTGGGATTAGTTAGCTAGCTCACACAAATTATGAGAAAACTAAGCGATTGGGTACACGTATTGAAGCCTTTTCGTGTTCCCAAAATCAAGATTGTGAGGATTTGGGCTCTTGGAAATCTCGCACAGGTGATAGAATTCGCTGCGCACATTGGATCGGCCGCTCATCATGTTGTGTATGCGTGCGTCTTCGGTACTAGCGACTAATTTACATCGATTTCTTACAAGTACTCTACGGCCATGCTGGTCCAACATAATAATGAATATAATAACGGGGTTGCTAGGTTTCCTTCAACATCTGCTTCATCAAATGATCATACAGCTATGTACAGAAAGTTGAAGCTATATTATGAAGCTCTAATATAGAAGTAAATTAACAAGACCAACTATTTCTCCAACTTATAAGTTGTTTATTCTCGTAACAATCGAGAGACCGGAATAGAGTTGAAAGGAAAAAATCCGTCAGCTGGTAGAGGAAAAAGATCAATAATACTGAAATAGTCAAATGCATTTGTCATATAGAAATGATTTGAGTTGCAGGTTGCTTACACATAGGAAACTTGAAGAACAGACAGATTAAAAAGAGCAAGTAATTGCTTGCTATATTAAAAAGGACTGAATAATCCAAACACTTTTCTTTATGTTGTTCTATAGTCATTGAAACAGACGTTCCAGAAAACCTGGCAACCTCTGTTTTTAATTAGTACGTTGTGACCTACAAGGCCATAGAATCATTTCAAAAAAGAAAAAAAAACATGGCAACAGAAGCACTTAGATTTTCATGAAATGAAATCGTTGTAAAACTATAATTATAATCCAGCTCTTAATTAAAACAAATACTAAGGTAGAGAAATTCTTCATTGATACTATTCAGAGTGTGCTCCACAGGGCCAGTAGAACTAGTCCGCCTGCCACATAAACCGGCAGAGCCTCCACCAAATTCCGGCGCGATGACGATGGCCTGTGATTCGGATCGACCGGATACAGCTCATCCGGCGGTCCGAACATGAGAGAGGACGGCGGAGGCGGCGGATACGGTTCGGACGGCGGCGGCGGGCAGTTCTCAGTTACAGGGGGCACCACTTCGGGAGGTGGAGGTGGCAGCACTGGGGGAGAAGGCGGTGGGATCGCCGGAGGAGGCGGAGGTGGGCTCGCAGGAATAGGCGGCGGTGGGCACTCCGGCGGTGGAGGATACGTCTCCGGCGGCGGGGGCACGGGCTCGGGTATGCAGTCCGGCGTGCACTTGACCTCCGACCCCGGTTGCTCACAATTGGCCGGGGCCATGCAAAGGATGGTGGCAAGCATCAGAATCACCTTGGCTAGCCTTTGCGGCGACATCTTGAGAAGATGTGAAAGGGCCTTTTGCTTTGTCACCTGCAACTTCTTCTCTCCACACTTTGATGATTCTGGAGAATATGTGATTCGATGCGTTAGGAATTAAAAGAGTGGTTTCTACGTTTGGTGTCGCATGGGAAAATGTTAACGAAGAGGGGGTAATGGGGCGGCTCTTCGTCGCATTGGTTTAGTTTCTAGCTCGAGACACATATGACGTGCCCAAGCTTCTAACTTCTTCTGGTGTCTGCTAACGTGGATTGTGGAGATGGGCATGGAGAAATAAATAAAAAATAAAAAAAAGAGGATTTTTTTTTCAGAAAAAAAGAAGTAAAAAAAAAAAAAAAAAGCAGGTGGGTATTGAGAGGCAGTGGAATTGTAGAGACCACTGCCCAACTTCCCCCCCCCATGCTCACAACTACAACATAAGAACTCTCCAAGTACAACATGGACAGGTTCACCGGAATACAATAAACAAGAAACAGCTGCTGACCACTGCCCAACTTTCATGCAATCTAATAGCTATCCTTGTTACACTTCATGGTTTGGCGTATGTTCCTTCTTCTTGTGGTCTATTTATTTGTTAAATAATTAACATTTTACACGCTAAAGTAACAACAATGTGTGGCATGAGATAAAAAAACTTACGAGATCTTCCCCGGATGGGGGAATCAGACTCTCGATTTCTCCTTCTCCTACGGTTAAAATGTGTGAGAAGAGACCACATACTCACTTGTTTATATATAGATGTTATCCATCGAGTAATCGTAACCTCCACACAAAAAGCTTTGTATAAATGTTAAAAATAATTAATTATAACAATTATGTTTGTAACTATTTCATAACCTCTACGGATAGAAATTAATTATAATTAATATTCTTGCAACTTCTACATAGAGATTAACTATAGTTAAATATTTGTGTAACTATCTATATTAAGTAGATCACATCTAACTGTATCATCATTTGGTGCCTCTTTATTTCATTGTCATTAATTCGTTAATACTTGTTGGCGGTCATTTTCCTTGGTGCAATTGAACAGAACCAGACGAAGCCAGCCGGGGGTAGGTCATATTAGAAACTGGATTAACGCGATCAAGAGGCACCGACATGATCCGGATTAATGGTTGCTTATATATATATATATATATATATATATATACGTTGATGATGAAAGAGCACATAGTTTTGAGTTCCACATGCAACTTGATCGTCTCTACGAAAGGATGGAATGAATGGGATATAAAGTTACTTCAATTGCAAGTATGATCAAACACAAACTCTAGGCCAGGGAAGCAGTGAAAACAATGTGCTTCGTTGTGCCTTATCTAATTGCACATTTGTATGTTTGTACATTACAATATTCTGATAGATAAATGCGCTCCAAGTGCCATCTTATTCTTGCAAACAAAAAAAATGGTTTCCATGAGTCATGGTTGTATGTGCCTAAAACTTCAATTGGTTTTGGACAGAAGTAGCACAGCCGTTGGTGGTGAGCATTTTGGTAAGATCAAATGGTCAATTGGGACCTTTCCTGCTTGTGATAATTTGTATAGGCCAGGACTAGGAACCTTATCACATTCGACCGTTTCTCATTTCTCAAAACCACTCATATTTGATGGAGCTAATGGCACCCTCAACTTTCATCAAAGGCTATGAAAGGCATATATGATTGGGGTGGGCAAATAGGAGATAGTGACGGAGAACCAACTTTGCATTGTAGAGAGCATATGGAAGTGAGCAAAGTGGACAAACTTGAAGGATTTGGAATCCACTTGTGCTTTGTTTGAGTGATGGGGAGGGGGTGAAGATGGATGAGACCCCCCGCCATCCACATCTAACCAATTAAGGTCATTGCCCTCTCCCTATTCCCTCCCTAATTATGATTTAACATCAGTTCTTTTCAGAAATAAAATGATTGTTCTGTAATGTTGGCCGCCTATACTTTAAGACTCTCATTTACTTAACATTTTATGAATATTGATCAAGAATAAGCAATCTGACGGTGATTTATTTGGCCCCATCCAAATCCTAATTAAAATTGATTTTATTTAAGATAGTTAACTTTATTTACTCTATTACGTACGTATAGAGTTATTTCATTAATTTTAGAGTTACTTTATTGAATATAAATTTATTAAGTGTACAATTAGTTTTACATAATTCTATTAAAAATATGGACAGAAACGATTTAATTGGCTAATTACCTATAAATAGAGGCCTTCTCTGGTCATCTTGTAAGTAATTCACATAAAAAAATTTAAAGTTCTCTTTTGAATCTTGAGTATTGCGTATTGAAGACACGGGATGAAAGGGGGGTGTACTTGGGGACCTCCGAGAAACCTTTCAAACAAACTGGGTCCATTGGTTTGATTAAGCCCGTTTGCTTACTAATTTTAATTGGTAATTAGAGCACTGGTTATGTAATGCGGGCCCTACCTTATGTACGACCATGGGCCAATGTGACTTTTCCGTAGGGGCCTCAGAGTGGACATCAAACGTATAAATGGATCTTATTACATTTTGCGAGATGAAGATGATGGGCCGGCCTATGGGCTTAGTCTTATGGGCCATAATGTAGACATTGGATTTGGACTTATAAGTGGAGTTTACGTTGGATCTTATCACACTTAGCAAGCCATTAGTTTTGTTAGGAATGGTTTACAAATTAGAGTCTCAATAGTGGTCATTGTGTGCACAAGGGGCCTGTGAGCTTATGAATCCCCAAAATCGTTTTTTAAAAATGTCACCACTTTCATCTGCAATTAGCAAAACTACTTATCACCAAAACATATGTGGAATTGACCTAAAACAAGTTGTAACCTAAATGCATGATCAACGATTACTGATCATTATAACATTTGTTCAACCATATCTACATTTGTCCAGGTACAAATATTGGTTTGTCCATAAAACATCATTCATAGAAAAAAAACAATCATTCATATAATCGAAAAATCCTGGGTAAAATAATTATAATTTATTATATATTTAATGTTATAAATTGATGTGCGAGTCGTAATTGGCAATCTTTTTTCCTGAGAAATTCATCTCCTACCATTTACATCAATTTAATTGTTTAAATAAATTAATTGAAGTGCGAAAATATATCGCTGCAATAGGACGTGTTTTTGACTAACACGTGTCGAACATGCACAATGCCACCTAGATACATACATTCTTTATGCCACGTTTCTGCCGGTGAATGACATAAAACCTAAACACGAGCTTTTTAAGGTTGGGTCGAACAACTCCAAGCTCTTCAGGATATTGATATATCCTCCATCGAATATGGGTGTCAAAATCCTTGTTCCTATTGTTCTTACCTTGATTGATCCGTACGTTGCTGGCCCAGGCCAACACCACCGAGAGTGGAAACATGACGATGGGATTGGGAGTTCCGGTGTGCACCGAGGGTGGCACGGCCGGCAACCCATGCCGGTGCAAGGTGGTCGGTCCAACCATTGGCTTCCTCGCATTCGCTGCCGATGCCGTTGTGGAGTGGCCGGTGGGGGCCGTGGTCTACTGCTTCCGACGCATGAAGGACCGGCAGATCATGGCTCATCCAGCCACCATGGTTTATCCTTGCGTCTCCAGTGCCCTCCCTATTTGATTGCTTCCGTGATTTGAACTTTGTTGTGTCTTGGTTGTACAAGAAAAAGATGTGTGTATCATAGATGCACGAATCGGCCGATTCTGTGCGGAATCGGCCGATTTAAATCGGATCGGCCGCGTGCC
>JAVDBV010052287.1:0-22403 GCA_032619315.1 Piper longum
TCCTAGTTAAAAAAATGATTAAAAAATCAATCATCATAGCAAATGGAAGTTGCAAATTTAAAAACAGAGAATTCATACAAATGAAGGAAACAGATCAGGAATACTAAACTAAAAGTTCATAAAGGATCATTTGTTTTTAAATAAAAAACCCAGTTATTTATGATAACACTCAGAGAAAGAAGGAAAGATTAACCATAATATAGAATAATCATAAAATTATAATTAGGATTATGTTATGTATACCGAGCTGGAGCTGCTGTCTGTACGGTGATGCTTCTCAAGGAGAGAAGGCTTCTTTTCTTCCTCACCAGCACCTTCTTCAATCCTCACCTTCTCCAACTCCTCTACAACCATCTCCTCATGCTTCTCCTCCTCCTCCTTCTTCCCCACGAAATCAAACAACCCCCTGTCCTTCACCTCTTCCTCCACAACAGCAGGCTCATGGTGGTGCTGGTGTTCATCAGCCATGTCTAGAAGTAATGATTAACCAAACACAAATAACTGACCAAAATGGGTGGATAGGAAATCAAACAAAGGAGATCAGATCAAGCACTTAGGTTGCTCGGTGAAGATGGTTGAAGGGGGGGAGTATATTTATTTATATATAGGGGAGAAGGTTGAATGCATGGCCATGGACGTAATTGCACTTACGCGGATCCAACGCGAGGGATGGATATTGAATAACCGATCCTAGTCACTAGTTATACGCGCGTCTAGCTGCTTGTTTATTATAGACGGGTTTCTTAACTTAAGCTTAATACGAGTGGAAGTAGTGATAGTATTTTAATTTTGATTGATTGATGGGATGGGTTTGTATTTAGAGGCCAGGAGTTTTCTTCTCCTTTTTAATTTTTTTTGCCGTGTTAGTACAGATTAGTAAATGATGGACGTTAAAGGGTAGTGTTTATATCCGATTTATCGAAGTATCAGAGTATAGAAGTGTAAGGACTGAAGATTCATCTTCGTTTAGTAAAAGAATGACTTATGGTTATATGAAGGTGATAATTGTTTGCGTAACTAATACTGTAGATCAAAATAACTTTGTAAACATAATGAATTTATTATGTCCATATTAAAATGACAAAATTTAGAATTATAAACACCTTGTTCTCATGTATGAAGCACATATTATGTTTAGTTAGGGAAGTCATGGTTGGTGAACGAGAATGTATGATACTACTTCTGGGTCAAAGCCAACATGAAAATTCATCCTGCTCTTGAGTTTAACTTCCAACCTATCAAGTTGTTTGATATCTAAGCGTTTTGTGCAGTTTCAAAGATATTTTTTGTGATTCCTGAATCAATAATGTGTGTTGCGACTTGCTGATGAATTTCACGGTGTCCATTTTTAATTTAAACAGAGGGGAAGCTCGAGTTTCTCTATCTGTGCGAAGTGCTTGTATGTTTTTTTAACAGGGGTAAATAGTGAAATCCTTGGTCTAGCAAGTAGAAATATACATTCTCAACCTGCTTAATAATAGGAGTATTATTAATATTTTTCATTTTTCACTCCTTGCTCGTACTACGTTAAATTTACCCTTAATTTTGCAACATATTTTTTAACATTATTAATTTACGGAAACAAAACAACTTAAGTTGACAATCTTTAACATTGTTAATTTATGGAAACAAAACAACTTAAGTTGACAATCTTTATACATAAGTAGTAAACACGAAGCTCATAGAAATGAACCTTCGGACATTTTGAAAGTTTTATTTTTTTCATCAAGAAAGTGTAACGATTGAAAAAACTTAAAACGTTCTAGGTAGCTAATTTAAAACTTTCATAATGTCCACAATTACAAATGCAAAATTTTAAAGCCGCTAACATATAGTGTTGTATCTATTTTTATTAATAAAAAATGGGAATTCAATACTGGCATGTGATTAAATTAAAAGTAAGAAATTTAACTAATAAAAATTTAACAAAAATAAAATAAAATAAAATTATTGTAGTTTATCTTCTAATTCAATTAATATATATCTTTAAAATCAATTGAAATTTATAATTAAGATATTAAATTATTATATATTCTATCTTATTATCTATCTAGAGTTTATCTATAAAATTAAAATTTATCTATAACGTACAAATAATTTAAACGTTTATTCGAAGTCCCTAACTTTATTTTGATAAGCTTTGGAAATAATTTTTTTTTATTTTGATGAACTAATTTGTTTGGATGAGTCATGAACTAAAAGGAAGAAGAGCAAAGGACTAAGTAAGAGCTGTAGAAGATAGGAGTGTAAATAAGTCAAATTTGTTCGCAAGTGTTTTATATTTCGCCCGATTCGGTTTGAACTCGTGCTTATTAATTTTGTGCTTAAAAAATACTCGGGTCAAAATAAATAGCTTGTTGACCAACAGACAGAGTTTGGACTAAGAAGTGCTCAGCTCAGCTTGGCTCAAAACTCTAACTCGATGCGTTCAAAATCAAAAAAATACCCAATTTGATTCAATTCATTAATACTATTAAGGTAATATTTAACTTATATAATATTAGGAAAAAAATTTTGATCAATGAGTACGAGCCAAGTACAAATATTTGTTCGGTTTAAGCTTGACTCGAAAACATAGCGAACCAAATACGAATAAAACCCAAAAATCGTGAATTTTAGGCAAATTTGGTTCGACCCATAATATATGAAAGCTCGTCAAACACTCAAATAAACTCAAACATACTTGCTAAAAATCAAGTCTAATTCAAAAACATCCTTACTCAGCTCTTATTTACACCCCTAATAGAAGAGCATCTCTCGTATGCTAAAAGAGAAGCATCTCATCACATACACATCTCTAACAGTACCGAGAATTAGTAGGCCACTTCCACATTAGAGAACATACTTATAGAGGTGAGTTGGACCATGGAACTAGAACATAATTACCAGCTTGCTTTAGACATACTTATAACGGCAACTTAACAGTTGTTTCATAATCATTTAATTAGCTAGCTAGGTGATTCTATCCTTTAATCGAAGCTTGAATTTTCTAGATAGTTCTACTGTATGAAGTATGAACTGCGGAATTGATTGCTTTGAGAAAAAAATCAAGCAATAAAGTAATATTTGTAGCTATGCCTTATACGTGTTAAACGGTTGTTATAGTTATACTAAGAACAACGAATTTGGGCCATGATATCATCCACGCATGCCTGGCTTTCTATAATTGTATCTTTGTATCTTGGCTACACATAAGGAAGATAGACTAAATTGTGTCTTAGAAAAAAAGGACGTCTTTTGGATAATCTTTTATTCTCTGGGCAAGTTGTGGATAATTCTTTTTAATTGTGAAACGCTAGCAATGCCCAGTTGTGAGAAGGCCATTTGATTCATCAAATGAAAGGAGTTGGTCATTGTTGTTCTTATTTCAAACGGAAATTCCGACGCTAACTGGGTCTTATGCTGACACAAAAGTTTGGAGTTTCCATCAAGGACCTGCCTCACCAACTCCTCTGGTGCTTATTTAATAAGATTGAGAAAAGCTTTAGACAACAGGGGGGGGGTCAAATTAACTAGATGTGGGTATGAACTTGATAGAAATTTCTGGAGGAATTTGTTTACAGTAGTAGTGTTTGTGAGCGTGGGCAAAAGCCAGTTTCTGTGAGCATATACGTTGAGCAAGCAGGATACAAAAAGGCCCACGATACTAATATGCGAGACATCTACCCCTTTGAGTATTGTAGATTATAGATTTATATAATGAAAGGGAGTTCCACAAGTACGTGAATTAAACCCTTTTCTTTTAACGATTAACTACTCGTCCGTAAAGGACAAGTTATAAAGAAAAGAAATAATTGATGACTTTGCACAAAGACAAGTGGCAAACTGTCCCTCTAATAGATAAGGATACGGGCAATAAGTCAAGCTATGTGGAAATGAACAATATTCCTCTTTGCAATATACATCCAACTAAAATTCTGTGGAAACACATTAGACATTGGATCCCGCACTGCAGCTGAAAACTACGTTGATTGACTCCTAATAATTACCTTTGAGACTGGGATATATAAAAAAAAGAAGAGTGAGCACATGTTGAACTTGCATGAACCATAAGTTTTTAGCATACTGCAAAAAAAATTTTAAAACCCATCGGAGAAGTTTTCACCTGGTGAAATGGGTTGTCCACAGTAAAAAATTTCAGTATATTCCCTTTATAACTGTGACTTTTCCTAGATCATGTTATCTGTCACCATAGAGATGGCAATGTATCAGGATGATGGATCTGTTAGGCCCACTAATGTTGGGCCTGATCACAAACGTTGGCCCGTGTGCATATTTAGCTTTGAGTTTGTAGATTTAAAGTGGCTGAAATTATTCGCTAATTGGGAGGAAACAAAACTTGAAAATAAAGTATACGCTTAATTTAGCTAATTAATTTTAGTTTTCTCGGGAACATGCGGCATATAAAGTAGCATTAATGTTGTCGTCTGTTACCACAAAATATTTTTCGAGGCAGTTTTTGCCAGAAGCCACATATAGCTTAATGGGGAGGGATCATTCGAATGACACAGTGCTTCATTTTATTTATGTTGTCGACATTCAACTAAATTAGGGTGTTTAAAAGAAAACAGCTGCAAATGTAGGATATTTGAAGAACGAAGTAACCCATTGTTAGGAATGTGATCTCATCACAATGTGTGAGTGAACACAAGCAGGGATGTCATGTACAGAAGAAACGAAGACAGCCCAAATTGACCTTGGTCAGCATATCATTCCACGTCCGATCGACGTGAACATTGAACTTCATCGAATTCAAAATCCATGAAGAAGTAAATGCCGTTGTTGATCAGCTTGCCGTGGATGATCGCAACCGAAAATTGTGGTCGAACACCGGCTGGAGGTGATGGAGACAATCAAAGCTCTGGGGCATTCGTCGTTGAATCGCCGATAACAAACAATCCACTGCAGGGCAGGGTGATCGGACCATCCACGACCAGTCCAAATTCATCTGCAGACAACTTGAAGAGCTCTCTGAAAACAGCACTATTCCAATATGGCACAGGCACCATGAACCATGAACCGAACCCCATCCAATGTGAAGACCACAGCCTGGCCTTTGTGAACCCTAGCCGCCCTCGAGCCGGTTTGCCCGTTCGATATTGATCGAACGATGATCCTGCCCAGCCACATTGCCGCCATTTTCATCCACTTAGTGGCCAACACCACAAGCCTCTTAGCACTAGTCATAGCTATCAATTATTTGGTTGAACAATGGGGGAGTTAGCTCTGGTATTGTACTGATATCAAATGCTTGGGAGAGTTGTGTGTATGTGGGAAGTATGGGGGATGAGTGATCCCTTTATATAGAAAGCTCTTGGTTGGAAAATTCAAGTCTCTTCCTCTTCATGCTAAGACTTGGGAGTGGGGACTGGGTTTCTGCAAAACCATGTGCTGGGCAAGTGGGAGGGAGACGTTAAGCTTGTGGGCATGTTTGGACTTGATTCAGAAGCTCAATCTGCCAGTGGGTCCTCTGTAACATGGTGGAGGCTCTCAATATATATTGCCAGTCTGTTATATATGAATTTGATCTTCTTGCGTGTGTACTGTATACACACAAAGCTTAATATAAAGCACACTAAAATATATAATATTTAGCATTTTATAGCAAATCTTGTTAACTTATATTTTATCGATCTTGGTTAATGTAACAATGAAAAGCATTAATTTTTAATAAACTCATAATTAAATATTACAATATTGTACATTTTCTCATAATCTGTAGAAGTAATTGTTTTCAAACAAAAATATACTCTTGGTGTATAGGGTAAACGCAATACAAAATATGTTGTTGTATTTGTAAATGCAGTGTTTGTAGACACATGTATGTGATAAGGAAAACTTTGAAAGCCAATGAACGAGGAACAGTACAACGATAGCAAATAGAAACCCTAATCACAAGATCACACTAGCAAGGTACTTGAGAGCAATATTGAATAATACTCGATACTTTCCTCGTACATTACATGCATATTGAATAATACTTAATTAGCTATATCTAAATAAAAGATAATGTAAATTTATCGTATTGTTATCAGGATAAAATAACTTGGCAATTGGCATGCATGCAACACGCTAACACGGGCAAGGTACTTGCCTAATTTCTCATCCGTGCATTTGAATTGTGATCATGCATGAGTCTAACCTTTACGTGAAAGGCGTGCACAATACAACTACTTTCTGGATTAAGTGAAAGCTATTAGTATGCAAGTATATTATCTGCAAACTATTTACATTTAGTCCAATCATTCGCACTCAGCCAATTACATAAAATTAATAGCTATTATACATGAGGTGATAAAAATCCTCCATCCAACTTTTTATCTTTCTCTAAACAACATCTATAGTTGGGATTTTGGGAGATGGAATTGCCAGGGAAAAAACTAGCTTTTGGACAAAACTGTGGTAGGCCATGGCCAGAATTCTCTCGTGAGTAATGGCAGAGCAAGCATGTGGTGGGCCGAATAACTTAGAACTCATCATCTTCAACCGATTATACATTTTTTTTTCAAGCTTTAACAGATTATACATGCTGCTGCTTACTTTACTACTGAAATTTTGCACCCGGAGGTACATACCTGATGATGTGTATATATATGTGTTCATATATTTTAATTACGCCAGGTTGACTCAGATACATATTGTGGTTCGGTGTTCATGCACAAAGTGCCAACATTGAGGGTCACACAAATCTCTTGTTGCAACTTTCCATGGTGGGGTGCAGCTAATTGATGGACTTAGATTCATTACAGGTCACATTTAATTTCATTTTCTAATTACAATGTTTTCAGTGCATGCAAAGTTGAATGGACTTAGCTTTGATATTGCCATAATGTCGCAAAGTTGATGTTTGTTATAAAGCATTGTTTTGTTTGTTATACAACTACGTTATCCATACACCACCCTTAGATTAATTTGTGGGGTCTGTAAATCAAATCAAGGATTTATATGAGGAGGAGACATTGATATAACGATGGACTTGATTCAATAGATCATAGCATGTTCATTATACACAATAGATGCCAACGTGTATATACAACTAGTACAACTAGTAATAGTGTTGGTCTAAGTCATAGTTTGAATTAATATGCTACGACAAAAGTAGACGAGATAACCACAGGTAAAATACAGAAGCTAATGTAGTAATCTCTCAAAAGCTTTTAATTAATCAATTGCTACTCCAAGTATCCCACCAAGTTAAAAGACACTATCTTCCCTCCCCATTCGTCACACATACCTAGTGTGTCCTTCCATTTGAGCCATTCTCAGAGACCCAAAAACCAACACTAATACTAAGAGAAGGTATTCTACTTGTAAAGGTCATTTTGTAGCTTGAGCTCTGCATTGTACACAACAGAAGGAAAAAACTGCAAGGTCCCACATTGGTGCTTCTAGAGGGAGTAACACAAGTAATTGATGCGATTGTCACAAGAAGAAATTGGCCAAAGGGTTTCTAGCCAAGGGGTTCAACTAGTTTGAACTGAGCAACTTACAAGCGCTGACAATAGAGATAGCAACTTCTTCCAAATTTCAAACCATTTATCAACTACAAATCTATAAACTTTTATTGGTAACTTCAAGACGGCCACAGTCGACCCATTATCAACCTACTCTTACCTTACTTCGAGTTGAAGCATTAATAAAACTATTTAAGTGTTAGATAGAAGTGAATTCTGGCATTGTCCTCGAGATGAACCAAGTATTACCTCACTATGTTGAGCCTGGTTTTATTTCCAAAACATCAATACAAATGTTTGACAGATAAAGACAAAAACAATACTTAAAAATTAGTTAACAAAGGTTGCAAACAATAAAAGTAGAAGAAACTAAGGTCTAGGTACATAATGGTTTGCCGAATCAATGACAAAGACGGGCAATCTTTGAGACTAGGCAAAGAATAAATTGCAATGAGCTAATCAATATGATGAAATGATAGAAATAATAGTTTCGGTTCAGCTCTTTGCTTATTATGCAATATAACAGTATAATTTATCTTTTTCCAGAGATGGTGACATTACTCCATCCACGAAATCCCCAACATTTTCACCATAAAACCATACCGGTCAGCAGCTTCATCAATCTAGCAAAATAGAACAACATGATCCGTAAGTTAAAGACCAAGCATGACAACATTTACACCTTACGGTGAAACTTACCAATTTCTGGGTAGGGCGTCCAGCACCATGTCCAGCTTTGCGGTCAATCCGCCCAACAATAGGATTAGTCTGTGGACTGTCTTCCAAGCTCGTGCAAAGTATATACTGCAAAGTCTATAAAAAAAAAGATAAAAAAAAGAAGGTTAACATAAATGACATGGACAAAATATGCACTATCAAAAAAACAGTTCAGCAGCATTCTCTATGAATGGTAATTGCAAAGAAGTTCAACATGTTTAAAAAGACACAGCAGGAGATGCACAGAAAAACTGCTTCCGGAAATGTCTTTAGAGAAGAAAGTGATTTGTCATGTTAATCACATATGCTATATTTGAAGAGAAGGGACCACAATCAGTGTGTCGGTTAATATTTATCACAAGATTATGAAAATCAAATGGGATACCAAGATAAACTATACTACATCTACCTCAATTTTATTTCTAAAAGAACTTGATCCAGACTTACTGCCAAAAATTTTAATGAATGTAGTGGGACAACCCGATCATCATGATCTGCAGTCAACAACATGGTTGCCGGATATTGACAATGCTGACCATCCTGCTCCCAAGGCTTTCTGATATTATGTAGAGGTGAATATCTAAACAAAGGAAACGATACTGGTTACTGGTTTTCCAAAAAAATTAGCAAAAATGTTTATTGAAGTTAAAAAAATGCTGAAAAACATTAATCAGATAAAATGCTCATTAGGAAATGCAAAGCATAGTACAGAGCCTATTCGCCAACAATGAAAAGCATTCCACGAGATTGCTTTACTATTCATTTTACGAAATGTAATTCAGAAGAGAGAAGAGTTGTAAAACACATGTGAAAGAATCTTTCCAGTGTTTCTTACTTTATAAGCCAGTGGAACTCCTCCTCCTTGTCTGAACAACCATAGTCAGAAGTCCAAGCATGGCCTGAGTTCCAAACAAAAGTTCGTCAGAAATGACAATGAAAGCTCAACTATTAACAAAATCAAAGAGTTCTGCAAGTGCAGACCAATTGTGAACTTGTGAAAACGCAGCATATCCATTACTCCCACATGAGCAAGTGCGCAGCCAAAAAGATCAGGACGCTGCACAGAAAAATCTTGAACATATAACTCTTTCATATTTGATGGCTTAAATGAAATTCAATTAAACAGATAAAAAGACATACAAAGATGGATTATAAATTCAAGGAGTAGATTCAATCCCCTTAAACAGTAAGCAATTTTATGCAATGTAATTTGACTACAAGAACCTAAACCAATATGACATGCTCTACAAAAAGGGAAACGCTGCATGCTGAATATGGTATGACAATAATGCTTTGAACAACCAACAATAAAACACTACATGACAAAGTGAAGAAAAGTTATAAGATTTAACTTGAGCAGTTACAAAATAAAGTTTCCACCTAAATATAACAAAAAAATTAAGAAAAAAGAAGAAGCAGAAACTGAATACAAGAACAATTACCTGATTAATACAGGCTCCAACCAGAAGCCCGCCATTACTTCCACCTTCAATACAAAGCCTTTTTGGTAAAGTATAACCAGCAGACACAAGATATTCAGCAGCTGAAATGAAGTCATCAAAACAATTCTGCTTGTTCTCTAGGGACCCTGCTTTATGCCACATTTCTCCATATTCGCCACCACCTCTAATATTTGCAATGCAGATCACAACACCCAGATTTTGCATAAGAACAATGCGACCAACACTGAAAGTTGGTGTAATGCTGATGTTGAAACCCCCATAACCGTACAGCAAAGTTGGATGAGATCCATCCAGGGGTGGATCTCTTTTTGACAAAATAAACGCCGGTATTCTGGTGTTGTCTTTACTAGACACAAAAACCTGATTTCAAGAGCAAAAATATTTTGTTACATATATAGACATAAAGTTGCAGCATATTAATGTGTCTTCATACTCGTGTAACACAAGTTAACAAACAGGCTAAGCAAAGCATAAAGGCAATCTCCATTATGTTAAGCAGATATGCTGATATACAAAAGATGAATCCCCAGATTGCTTGCTGCCACAGAAATCACTTAAATGATCAAAGGCATCAATCAGAATTTTTAGTAGTGCATAGCATTCCCCCATGTTTGATGTGCCCATACTGGGAACTATAGGAGGTTACCGTAAAAGAAGGCCATGAAGTGACCAATTTTCAACTCAGTCAAGCCATTATAGACTTCCAAATGCCCAGCCAAGGAATATGCTAAAGAGTCACAAACAATTATATCTGCAAGAAGTTAATAATAAAAGACAATAAAAAATGCTAACAATTTTAGTAGAACTAAAAAAATTGTAGCTCTCACACAGATCAGGTCCTCACTTCAGTTCTATAGCATGCCGCTCAGCAAGAGAAGAGTTGCAAAAAATACACATAATGAAAATCAGTGAGTGGCACTTGATTGTAAGCTGCACTTATCAGTTAACATTTTTCAACCTCAGTGACAAGAAATGAAAATTGGAAATATTACACACGACAATATTACCTGATCAACCTGAAACTGTGACCGATCAAAACCAGGAACATTAATTTCTCTAAATATCTTCAGATCTGGGGTTCTAGTTTCCAGGTTGCATTGGTATATAATTCCTGGAGTAAGAAAGCTTGTAAATCCAATGAAAACTTCTGCATCTTTTCGCCTCCCAGATATCCCACTGACTGAACCAATATCAAGAGGCAATTTATGAAGCAGATTTCCACTTTCCAGGTCTCTGATCTGTAGTGCATATTTTACATCACTCAAATAACTAACAATAAGTTGGTTTTTGTTGACTGCAAGTGCTGATTTTAATACGTCTTTTTTTGATTCTGGAACAACATCCTTCCATATGCTTGGATGATCAATATCCACTCGAACCAACTTATATCTTGGTGCATCTTTATTAGTTAAAAACGTAAACCGACTCCCATCATTTGCCACCACATAATATTGAGCATCAAAATTATCGACAAGCTTAACAAAAGGAAGCATTGTATTCGTTCCTTTGAAGCTCTCAAGGCCACTTGATAAAGTGGTCAGGTTACAGTAATATACTTTGTTTACTGGAGCAGTGCTCTCGGCAATATCAAGAATAACGTACTGCACAATTTAATATATCAAGTCAGTAACAGAACTTCAAATTAAATATGCTCTGATAGCTTAAAACTTAAAAGCAAAACATAAGTTGTCAAGACCATCAACACTTAACCAAAAAAACAAAATATATATATTTAACATCCTGCGTATCAAGCATAAAATCATCTTCAAGAGACCAAATTGAAACATCTTAAAGGTTGTCATAAACTTCAAAAAAATTGTCCCCAATATTTCTGTGATGTCTCATTGAAAACTTGAAACCATTTTCACAACTGATGATCAGCTTTTACTTCACATTTTTGAGTTTCATCATGTCCGACACTTTAATTATTTTGATAACTAATCCATAGAAGGCTGGAAATTCAAAGTTTTTTGTTGAAAATTTTCTTTGATTGCAATTAAATGGTTTTGTGCAGTTATTTAATTCTATTATCTCTTCGCTATTGTCATATACAAACTAACCATTCGGCCAACTTTGTGCGCTGAACTAGTGATTAGTGCACTGAAAATTAGTTTCATGGTGAGCAATACAAGTGCACATATGTGATGGTTCAAATAGAAGTTTCCAGGCTGCTAAGATGACAAAATGGTACACCAACAAGTTTATTTTAGCAGAAATTTACATAGAACTACCTTTCCGTCGTCAGTCACTGAACCTTGAAATGACCACTTTGGATTCTCTGGGTCCTTCCAGCACAAAATATCTTGGGACTGGTCAGTGCCTAAAAAATGATAGTAGAGCTGATGATTAAGATTGATATTTGTTTCCGTTCCAGCATCAAGTTCTTCTCCTTCCCTAATAAAGACAGCATGCATAAATGTGGCACAAGCTATTAAAAAGAAAACCACTCAGCTCACAACCAAAATATTAAATTACTTACTTTGGTGCTGGATACCGAGAGTAAAAAAATCCTTTATTATCATGAGTCCAACTGATTGTCGAGAACTTAACCTGTAAATGAACAGTTTAGCTTCATAACCAAATAGCAAGTTCATAACAAGTAGGAGCACATATATTCACAACACCCACCCACGAAAGCATGTCTGACTCGACCTCCTTGTTTTCTATCCGCATTACTTTAATGGTGGCCCAATCACTTCCACTGTCACTGATGCCATAGGCCAAGTATTTTCCATCCTCACTGATAGCCATTGAATACGAACTCAAAGCAACCGTGCCATCTTCACTAAGCAGATTTGGATCAAGCAATACCTCGGAATTGGCTTCTAAATTATCCTAATTCACATCATATCAACATTATAAAGGTCTAATTTTTTTTCAAAAAAAAAAAGTAATAATAATCAAACGGATATTTACCAAAACAAGAAGCACACCTGCACATAGAGCACACTTTGAGCCTGGAGACCAGTGTTATGGAAGTAGAAATACTTATCCCCTTTTCTAAATGGGGTATCATACCGAGGATGATCAAACAACGCTGTAATTCGCGCATGCAGCTTATCACGAGTCTCACACCTACTTAAAATAGACTCTGTCAGATTGACCTGCTTCTCGACAAATTCCTTGGTTTCCTCCGAATCCGGATCTTCCATCCTATTTCACGCCAATTACATAAAAAATATCAGCTCTTCAACCATCAAAAAAAAAATTATCATCACCAACATTTATAAACAAACAAAAAATTAATCTTTCTCATGCATATTCTAAACAAATAAAAATCAAAACTTCTCACGCATATACAAAAATTAGTACATATTCTACATCTTCAACAATGAAACCATCTTTCATCAGGTAAAAACACCACAATTTTGCACATATTATACATATCTACAACAATGATACCACTTCTATTCTCTAATCACGTTAAACAAATTGCACATATTCTACCCATTTGAAGCAATAATTTCATCTCCAAACCACATAAAAACACCATCTTCTAATCACAAATTCTTCCACTAACAACACAACTAACACCCGCACACAAACACACTAATCGAAAGAGAATTCACCAGCGGTAGGGATCGGGGACGGGGACGCCATGGTAGTCATCGACAACAGAGTCATCACGTCGGGCGGGAGGGTAGACGAGGGGGCCAAACCCGACGCCGGCGGGGGAGAAGGAGCCCATCGCCGCCGCTGCCGTCGTCATCGCCGCCGTCGCCGGATAAGAGAAGTGGGCCGGCCGAGAGGAAAAGGAGTGGATTTCCGCGAGAAAAGCGGGGGGCGGCGTCGATTTGGGGAGTGCGGCGGCGGAGTCGGAGGCGCGGCGAGGGAGACGGCGGATGTCGCAGCTGGAAAGGCGGCTGACCGTGAGCGTAGTCGGAGTGTGCAGACGGGCCATTTTTGTGGTGAATGGGCTTTTAGGCCCATTTATTGGTTGTTTACGATTAATCAAGCCCATAACAACAAATGGTTTTTTTAACGACTTACTTGAACTCTCTCTTTTTTTTTTCTTTTTTTTTCTTTGTTTTAAAAAAATCATACGGCTTATTCTCTTCAATCTTCTCAAATTACTCTTATCCACTCTTTATTATTATTTATTATTTTTATTGTATTAATTAATTAATAATAAAAGAAAAACTAAATGTTACTGGTTAAAGGTAAGTTTTGACCTATTATAATAAATAAAAAAATAAAAATAAATCAAATTATTATAGTTTCACTACGTTATTATTGTTAAAATAAGTTAATTAGAATTTATATTTCACTACGTTATTGCCGTTCTATGAGCAGGACAATTATATAATTTTTATTATTTCACTAAATTATGTTGTTGGCCGTGGGGTGGGGTGCATGATGACATGTTCGAGGGGGAGTGGGCCATTTGTGGCGGTGCAGGATGACATGTTCGAGGGGGAGTGGGCCATTTGTGGCGGAGCAACGGCTTTCACAAACCTTTTTTTTCTGTTGCGGCCGATTCTAACTGCTGTCGGCCAGGACAAGGAAAAAAAAAAGGCCATTTCTTGGTCGTGTAACCCGATCCGGCCACGACTGGCCATGTCCAGCCACCTCACGACTAGATTTGGCCAGTGGGTAGCCAGGCAATGCCACCCATAGCCAAAATGTTGCCGGCAACGACGGGGTCTAGCCACAGTGGGCCACCCATGGCCGGCACATTTATGGGTGGCATTTTTTTAAAATATTAAATTCGAGTTGTCCTTGTAATCGAGCGGGTCAAATTAAAATTTATTTTTTTTATTTTTTAAAAAATTAGTAAATCTTAGACACCTCTAAAAATTGATTTGTGATTAACCCAGTATAAACAAGAGAGGAGAGATGCACTTGCCAAGAAACGAGCAATGCAACGCTCCGTACTGCCTGAGCAGAAGAAAGGAGAAGAAACTGGAGCAGCATCCACGTCGTTGCGCCGGAATGCAAAGCAGTTGTTGAAGAAGTCTTACTTGAACGATGACACTATGAGCTTTTTCTTTTCTATGGCACAACCACTGCCGTCTTCTATTAGCTTCAATGCAGCTTATAGTTAACGAGGCAGCTGCTAATATTTATGAAATTAATTGATCATGTAAAAAGAGACTTGTAAAAAAAATTTTGTGCCTATCCTTATATTTCTTTAGACAAACATATGTTTTAATTAGTTGTCTTATAATTATATGTTTTGGCATGTTGCTGAAATTTTTAGTAACTATGATTACGAAATAAAGTTGAATGCATGTTTATGTAGATCAGTTTAAGTTAAATATATTGATAGTATACATTTTTTTTAAAGAATCCAACAAAGTATTGGAGTACGAATAACTAGTAACTAGTTATATAACTAGTTGCTATATATATAACAAGAACTAGTTATATAATATGAACAGTCCCTACAATTGTTTGTCGGCCAATTAAATTTGATTATCTCTCAACATTTGATTAGATAAAAGCTCAAGTTGAGTTTCAACAGAAGTTGAAGAAGCAAGTTCTGACATTTTACATCATGAGTTAAACAGTTTAATATAAAGATAAATAAATAAGAGACGTAGGAATTTATTGTAATATCTCGTTAATAAATATAACATTTTATTATCTATTAGATGCTCTCAATGATAATTTTCAAAATGTAGTAATCGACGGGTAATATTACCCATGTATATTTTAATATTGATTAACTCTTACCACTTTACTATAAGATTTTTTTCTATAAATAAACTTGTGTGATCTCAAATAAATTTGAATGAGAATCACTCAACCACAAAGGAAGGGAGTTAAACCAAATAAAATAAAATAACAAATAGCAAATGTACTTTCAAAATTCTAACAAATAACAAATGTACTTTCAGAATTCACTTTAAGGTTAGTGTGAAATAAGAATCATAAAATTAGTGTAAATGAAAAAAATTTAAATGAAATAAGATAAAATAATATGAAAATTTTAAATTTTTTATATATTTAGATAGTAGGAAAATAAGATGAAAAAAAAAATTTATATTTGTGTGCCTCCAAAAAAAATTTTCAATTTTTTTTTTACTTTTTATAAGAAAATGTTGCTCGGTAGAAATTTTACATAAATTAACTTTAACTAAAATTTTAAAAAAATTGACTAAATTTCTAGACATTCAAATACAAGAAAATTTGTAACCTTCAAATTTTATATTTTTTAATATAATTTCAAAACAACCAAAAAAACTTTAAATATAAATGACATGAAAATTTTAAATGGTAATTTACTAAAATTAGTATATATAATATATTCTTAAAAAAATTATATTATATTTTATATTTAAATTATTCATAATTACTTTATGTGACCCACCCATATATTATCTAATAAGAGAAAATGGGTGAATTTTTTTTATTTATTGAAAGGCATGTGAGTGGGTCATAAAGTAATTATAATTATTTTATAATTTTTAAATGTGATTATATTTAATTAATATATAAAATATTTAGAGTAATTATATTACGAAGGGTGCATAGGGCAGAAAAAATTATCTACCTCGTAATCACATCTAGACTATCCGATTATAAGGACGATCTACATCTATTATTATTAAAAAATATAATAATAAAATTTAATTTTGTCCGATTATAAGGACAGCTCAGATCTATCTAAACGAGCCACCGCCGTATCAGCCGCAAACGGCCAGCCGCGGGTGGCTGTCGCCGGCCACGGGTGGCCCTGTCAGGCCGCCCATCAACCAAATCTGGCTGCGGGGAGGCCAGACATGGCCGTCCACGACCCGATCTGTCCTTCCGGTCGTGGCCCGCCCCAACCTCACGCCGCTTGCCCCACCCCGCCCCGCTGCTGCCGCCGCCCGCCGCAGTCGTACCCGCCAGCCGCAATTGGCCCCACCCGCCGCGATCGCCCCACTACGCCTCTAATCAAGCCACGAGATCGCTGCCCGCCCTGCCCCTCCCCCACCCCCCTTTCGGTTGCCCCCTCCTCGGCCCGCCGGGGTTGCCCCCACCCCGTCGCCATCGCCCCGCCCCGCCCCGCCCCGCTGCGATCACCCCTCCCTGCCCTGGATCGGGCCGCGCGGTCGCTGCCCGGCCTGTCCTGCCCCCACCCCATGTTTGTTCGCCCCGCCGCAGTCGCCCCCGCCCCAACCCGCCAAGCGCGGTCGCCGCCAGGCTCGCCCCACCCCCACCCCACGTTCGTTCGCCTCGGCCTCGGCCCATCGCGGTCACCCCCGCCCTGTCGCAATCGCCCTGCCCTGCCGTGCCAGCGCGGTGGGGCGGGGGCGACCGCGGCAGGCCGAGGCCAAGCGACCGCATGACCGGGTTGTGAGATTGGCATTTGTGTGTAAATGGACTAATAATGCATTGAGTATGAGATCTAGGCGCGGCGGGGCGAGGGCGACCGCGGCATGCTGAGGCCAAGCGACCGCGCGACGAGGTTGTGAGATTGGCATTTGTGTGCAAATGGACTAATAATGCATTGAGTATGAGATATAGGTTAAGGGTAGAGGGTTCAATATCTCAAAAGAGTGGTTGTGAGATGGGTATTTGTGTGCAAATTAGTGCTTGGTCAATGTAGAGGATTGTCTTAAAAAATTCAAAAAAAAAAACCACCTATTAAAAAAATGGCTAACCTCAAATGCATAAATACACAAATATTTATCGTTTCGTCTTTTTTTATGTTCCCTAACCCCGCAAATATTTGTTGTTTCTTCCCCCATCTATCTCCTCCCACCCCCACTCTACTCTCCACTCACTGAGCTCCGCTGTCTTCTTCTCTTTCTACTATTGTAACGGAAAGTTATTAGACGCGATAGGCTTCTTCCCACCCATATTTAAGTAGGTCTCCAACTTCAAACATCAATTAAATTAATAAAAAATAAAAATTAAAGAGAAAGGAACAATTCATTCAGAGATAAGAAATCCATTAAACAACCTTTTTCTACTCACCCCTCTCCATTTTTATACATTTCAACTTCAACATTAAAAGACTAAATCCATAATATTAACTAAGGTTCAAAACTTTTTTTAAGTGACTAACCATTCTCTTTTCATAATTATCATAATATATTCCTTTAACTTCCCCGTTCTACCCTTAATCCGGTAATTCGTGTAACACCATCGCCGGCGGATTCTCCGACGGCGGCGATGGCGAGTGCTGCAGACGGCGGGGCCGACGCTAGCGAGTCGGGGAGCTGCTCCAGCCAGGTTGACGCCGGCGACGACGACTCGGCAGTGTCCTCTCCGGAGCTTCCCGCCCCGGTTTCCGGCGTCGGTGGGGGGGATTTGGTTGTCTGGGAGGAGGATAAGGCAGAAAGGCGCGAGATTGATGCATCGGGTTCGTGTTTGTTGGTTTTGATTTTCGATTTGTAGTATTTGGAAGCGTTTTTGTAGTAAAGATTAGGTGCTGGGCGGTTCTGATTTGGAGGGAGGAAAGTTTATTTGGTTCGATTGCTAGATCTTGCTTTATATGCTTATCATGGTCTGGTAAAGCAAGAAATTGGAGTTATTTGGGATGGTTTGATGCTCGAAAAGTTGTTTCTTTGCTCAATTCTAGTTCAAACATTGCTCTGATTTTTTTGAAGCCCGTTAGAGGAGCTCTAGTATATATATTTGCCAAGAAGATAACAGTGGTTTGTAGGGGCAAATTATACAATATTTTGAGGTTTTTTTCGTTTGATAGTTGGGGCAGTTAAATTTACATTTGTTTTATCATGTTTTTTTGCTATGATACAGAGTTGGAGATGATGAAAGAGCGGTTTGCAAAACTACTACTGGGTGAGGATATGTCAGGCGGGGGTAAAGGTGTCTGCACTGCTCTTGCCATTTCTAATGCCATCACCAATCTTTCTGGTATTCTCTCTTCATTTGGGGTTTCAGTTATTTTATGAGTAAGCTGCTGTGAGTGAATTTGTCTTCGTTGATTATTTTATCACTTTGAGATTCCTGCAAATTTACTTGTGAATTGCATCCAATTGATTGTCTACTTTATGGTAAACTGCTGCGAGTGAGTTAGTCTTCTTTTTTTTTTTGAGCTAATTGATGCCTGTCTTTTGGTGTTGAATACATAAGCTACCATATTTGGGGCGCTTTGGCGGCTAGAGCCCTTGGCATCTCAGAAGAAAGCAATGTGGCGTCGAGAGATGGAATGCTTGCTCTGCGTCACTGATTATATTGTGCATCTCGTTCCTTCACGGCAAGCTTTTCCTGGTGGTGGGACTTTTGATGTTATGGTACCCCGGCCTCGTTCGGATCTTTACATGAATCTTCCTGCCCTTAAAAAGTTGGATGCGATGCTTATTAGCGTGCTTGATAGCTTCCAAGAAACTGAGTTTTCGTATGTTGATCGTGGTATATTGTTGGCCGATTCTGAAGAAATAGGTAGCTACCCTTTGTCTTCCTCCCATGGACGGTTATCCACAAGGCAGGAAGATAAGTGGTGGCTCCCATGCCCCCATGTGCCACCAAATGGTTTATCTGATGAGGCCAGGAAGAAATTGCAGCAGTGTAGAGACTGTGTCAATCAGATTATGAAAGCAGCTATTGCAATTAACAGCAGTGTGCTTGCTGAGATGGAGATTCCCGATGGATACTACAGGAGTTTACATAAGAAGGTATATTTTTTTATTAATTGGACATATTTTTGTGTTGGATTTATTGCTTATTCTTCTTGGTTCTTCTCTTCTGTTTGCATATTTTAGGTGGGAAAAAAATTGAACATATAATTCTTATGAGATGGCTTTTTTAAGAACCAGGGAGTTTCCAAAATGTCAATTGAAGTTGAGAGTTCAAAATATATTTCTTATGCTATTTCTCTTTTAGGTGTGTACGCCATATAATTTTACATGTTTTAGATTAATCGCCAGGAGCTTGGATACAAGCATGAGAGAGTCCTTTGGCAGTTCCTTTTCCCAGAAGCCTATATTGGAAATCCTACTGTAATTGCAAAATTCATTTTTCGGATATTTTCTAAAATTCGCAATTGTAGCTGAATGCTTATAGTATAGTTTGATTTCTTTTTTATCTTATCTGTTAGTGGAGATAATTTCTTCTAGAACAGAGCTATTTGAAAATCTCCTAATATTTAGTTTAGTATACGAACTTTACAATGAGAAAATGACCTCAAAAAGGAGAACATAACAATCATAACCCCTCTCAGCTAAATGAAATGATGCGAACTAAATGTAAACTAATTATTCTTAACATAACATGCGCTTTGGCTGTCTTTAGGGTCCTCTTACAAGTAAAATCTAAATAAAAGAAACTAAGTAGGCTCTTTGCACATTGCCTGGTAAAATCAAACCGAGTGTTGTGTATGTACTGTACGCTACTGATAAGGAAATTATGGAGTATGGTTTGCTATATAGGCTGTTTAAGAAAATTGGACTGCATCAATTCTGAATGGTTCATATTTGAATGTGTAAAGATTTCATGGCACCTGGGAACTGGCCTTTTACAAAATGTACTCATATGATTGAACATTTGGTTGTGACTTATCCTATCAATTTTGCAGTGTGGAAAAGCTTGTTTGGGAGAGACTATTTATCACTACATATCAGCTGAAAAGTTTTCACCAGACTGCATCCTTGACTGCTTAGATATTTCATCAGAGTACCAAGCGCTAGAAATTGCAAACAGGATTGAAGGTGCCATCAATCTTTGGAATCGAAAGTTCTATAATAATCATCCAAATAGGAAGAAGACTCAAAAGCCATCTTGGACTGGCAAAGTTAAGGGCCTTGTTGGTGATGCAGAAAAGAGCCATCAATTGGTACACAGAGCCGAGTGCCTTCTACAGAGTTTGAAGATTCGATATCCCGCCCTTCCACAAACTCTACTGGATATGACCAAAATTCAATACAACAAGGTCTATATAAATTTCTTGTGACTTGAATGCTTGTCGTTCTCCTTTGAAATTCTTCATTTTCATTTAAGGCTGGAATAATGCGTCATGGTTGGTTAAATGGTAACTTTGGTTTGTGGAATTTAAATATAGAGAGTAGCCAACACTGTTTATTACAGTACCATTCAATTTTACTTTGAATGTGCCGTTGCATTTGAACTGGTGTAGTTTATACGACTGGAAACTAATAGTAGAGGATGCTAATATCTCTTGGGAGACATGATTAAATAATAGCTGGTCCAGTAGTGTGCATTATCCCCTATTGAATCATTTCCCTTTTGTCCAACATGTTCACAATTAGAACACGCAGCTGTTTTCGTTACAGTTACTAATCTACCTTCGTGTGGAAAAGAGTAGCTTAGTTGCAATATCACTTCAATGTGCAGGATGTTGGGCAATCGATTCTTGAAAGTTACTCCAGGGTGATGGAGAGTTTGGCATTCAATATAATGGCAAGAATTGACGATGTCATTTATGTAGATGATGCAATCCGAGATTGTGCAGCAGAGCCAGTTTCAGTGTTCACAAGAGGAGGATTCGGTGGTCTTCCACTGCAAATGAAGATGCCACCAAGTCCCTTCTCCATCCAAAATAGCTCTTACTCGCCTCCATTTGCTTCGAGTGAATTTTCTTCATCATCTGCAGTTGCTAGTCCTAAAAAGCCACAGCTTCTTGACAAAGGTAAGCTTGTGGTCCAGAAAAACGAGAAGATGGAAAAGCAGGTATCAACTGACAAGGAAAGAGTATGGTCATATGCAGAACGTCTGAACACTGGGAGGGATGCTGGTGTTACCCCAGAACGGCACTAAATTAGCTTCAAGATTGATTCTAATTATCTGCTAACAGGTGGTAGAGGAAGGTAAAGAAGGATTAACTGGTTTGAGTCGATGTTGTCATCACAAGCTCTTATTTTGTATATTTGCAGAGAATGAATCAAAGTTCAAGAATCCTATTTTGTTCCGGATAACATTTACTCACAATTTTAGATTTGTATGTCTGGCCATGTAGAAAATGGGTTGGACTCCCACATTGGAGCCTGTATTTATTGGTGCCAAATTTTAGATCTAATTCAAAGAACAAGTTCAAATCTTTTGAAGTTGAACTTGTATGCATGTTGGCTTATATTGTTCAAGGTTATTTCCTCTTGCTGCGTTTTTGCATGAAAACATCAAACACATTAATTAAACAATGTCGGGGTATAAGGTGATTCTTTATGGATCATATGTAGCATTATGAAAAACAAATTGGCGGATAGCTGTTTTAGTCAACACTTAAAATCCATGTCATTAATTTCCTTCCATGCATGGTGTGGGGACAGCATGTAAAATATTTAACAAATGCAGTCTTTTCTTTTAATCATGAGCGAAAAACAAAGAAATGAAAAAGACTTGTGAAAAGAAAAATACAAAAGGAATGGCCATAACATGATCCCTTCTCGATCATCTTCCAACTTCTTTATAGATGTTCATGAGATGCCTGGCCCAACCTCAGAGGCTCAAGTCTACCTCTGTGTAAATGAAGAGCAATTTAATTAACTACATTAAGAAATGAGATTGACAAAAAGATTACATACTGTAGTAACTCATTGGGTGCCTACCTTTCTCCAGGGTAAGTAGAGGAGGATGAAAGTGATGATTCACAAGACATAAGATGGGTTACACCACAGAATCATACGAGTTTTACAAAGAGAAACCAACATAGTTCAGTTGGCAGGATGCCCACCTCCACTGATTGATCAGAAGCCAAAGGAAGAAATCGATACATGTTCTCTCCAACATGACCATTAATGGAGGTGGACAGAATGCCAATGGACTCTGTGGGAAACCCTTTGACAAACCCACATGAAATATATCCTTTCCTTATGATCATCTCCACCAGTGTGTGTGTGTGTATATATATATATATATA
>JAVDBV010052288.1:0-12136 GCA_032619315.1 Piper longum
CCCAAGAAATTATATATATATATATATATATAATTTCTTGGGTCAAATGCAGGAAATCCAATTTACGCCACAAATAAATCTGGGCCATCCGATTATATATATAACATGAGCTCGCGCTCCAATCATTTCGAAATGGCCCTTAGGTGGCCTATTTTCTCGAGTCAATTTTTTCACTAATGTTCTTTCTAAAGCATTTTTTTAATTGATGTTACATCTAAAACTTTAATGGCCATCCATAATGCACACTCACATAAGTATTACTCAACATCAATAAGCATTTGAGCTAAGAGAACTTCGACTCAACTCACTCGATTAACACCTCTAACGCAACATAGAGCATTGCTTCTAAACTGCTCTCATATCAATTTTTTTGACAGGCTTCATGTCCAAAATCGACCAGTGCCCAAAATGAAAAGCTACAATTTCTATGGAACACAAAAAACTATAACTCGAACAAGTGTTCTCATGAAAATTTCGAATTTATATTTATCATACAAGTTCTGATACACTAGCATTAACGATATCATGAATAACAACATTTCTTGTAATGCTGTGTAAGAACTGGGAAAGATGCTACCTTTTCTGGAATCTGAAAGTCCTCATTGCCAAGGCAAAGATGACACTAAACATCAAAGCAAACCCAAATACCATAAATGCAACCACACCCAAGAACTCATGCCGATATCCAAACTGGTTCTTGAGATACAGGTAAACAGGAACTGTGTTCACCCCATCCGCTAGCTTCAAGTGTTGATGAACATCGCCGAATTGGGAAGTCAAGAGACCATATAAGCTCCATGCCACAGGGTTTGCCCAGTAATACCACCTCCACCATCCAGGTATGACCTATAAAGAACATTCAAGCTCTAGATTAGACGATATATTTTGAAATGGAAACAAATAAGCACAATGAATGGTAGGTAAAAGAAATCCGTGAGTGCTTGTTCATTGCCGGTCTGGATAAAGAGGATGGCTGGCAACAGGAAGAGCATCCAGCCATCAAAATTTTGTTATTTTGTAATCATATGGACCCATGTCCCCGACCCCTTTTTGAGGTGAGGTGGAAGAAGGAAAAGAAGAATATGGTGGGTAAAGGAGCTACAAAGGTGAAATCTGATTGCCATTTACACTATTTCCATGCCAACCAAATGAACCCTACGTTTCAACCAGCATTAGGAAGATGTTTACATCTATAAATGTGAATTACATTGTAGGCCTTTGAGATGAAGATTAATTAAAGAAATAAAGTTCATATTTTCCAGTTAAATTTTTGTTTAGTAGCACAATTTGTCTATGTTTTCTCCTATAATTTTCTTTTTCTTCTTGCTATCTATAGCAGGAGATTGAAGATTGATTGAAGAGAATTAAACAAGAGAAGGTGCAAATTTGAGATAATTTCTGTACTTACCTGCCCGAGGGCTTCTCAATCAGGAGTGCATCATAATGTTATCAATTAGATTGCATAGCCTATAGATATTGAGAAGACAATATGGTTCATTACCTTATGGGGTATCATGAATCCACAGAAGAGGTTCCACATCATGTAAAATGGTGCAGCTAATATTGGTGCAACATTGTGGTTGGGAGTCATGGCAGTAACCATCATACCAAAGTAGGTGAAGTAGAGCAATGTGAAGAACATGAAGAATATGTACCACACAAATTTCATAATCGTCCACTCAAAACAAGCCATAGAGTAAAACAAACTACCGTATATCAGCGTCTGAAGAAATACATAGGGTAACTCGATAACAACCTGCAAAAGGCAATTTAGAGGTGAAAAAATATGTAGGTAATGCGTAAACACAAATTGCAGAAGACAAAAATTGCTATCTTATGAACTAGGATTGTGGGTTTGGAAATTGGAAGAAAAACAAGTATATAAGAGAGAAGCGAAGACAGACAAGTCCAAATGCAAATGGTAGAGCTGAATACATCCCTGCAGCTCTTTCTCTGTATGAAACAAATCTTTCAACAGATACCACAGGTTGCACAGAAGTAGCATTGGTGATTCCAATGAATAGAACTGCCGCATACATGGATCCCATTGCATTTAAAACATCCTGTTGAGTGTCCCTGAAAAGCACATTGCATCATCATCTTACCATAATACCCAAACAAAATTTTTACCATGTCAAGAAAGTTAGAATGTGAAAATGTGAAAGATTTCAACAGTTGGGGTATTGTTTACACTCTTTTATTATGAAAATAAGAACAAGCATAGCTGAAATGAAAAGGTGTAAATAACTCTAAATGCCGAAAATGAAATGTTTTGATTACTACTACCTTTTTGAACCAAGTTTCCAACAAATTGTTCCGAACATCAATGATATAACAACCGTATAAAAGAATTTGACAGCAATGTATTGAGGGTTTCTCCAGTAAGACAAATATTGTTTCCAAAGACATGCAAGAAATTGGAAATGAAATGGTTGGGTGTATTTGTTTGTAAAGCATAACTCTTTGGTGCTGGCTCTTGGTTTGGCTAGATTCTCAACCAATTCTCTGTTTTGCCTGTCATAAAATGGCACAAAATGAGATTACCTACCAACAAGAGTTGCAAATGAAGGACTTGTAAATGTCACAACGTACTTAAAGAGACGAGATCTCCGGTAAATTTCTGCAAAATTCACCCCAAGGCGCCTTTCTTCAGCTTGTGATATCACTTCTAGCATCCATGTAGCTGGGTTATAGCCAGGTTTTATTTTCGGTACTCCCTCAACAGCCTAGAATACCAACATTATAATTGCCAAATAAGTTCAATGATATCTTTTGCATAAAACCAGAAGTTGCTATTGAAGTGATTCTAACATACAGGATTGTATACCTCAAAGTACTCTATTAGTTTACTTGATTTTGACCCCAGGGGGCCAGCATATACAAGTTCCCCTCCTCGTTTCATAACCAATACCTGCAATCAAATAAAATTACTCAAGTAGGAACTTCAGAACTATAACCTAAGAATATTTAATCGAAACAAAACTCCTCATTTTCTTCTCCATAGGCCAATATTTATCAGATAGAAGGATCAAGCAAAAGGTGGCTGTATAGATTCAGCATCCACGGAGTAGATCATCATATAAAAAATACAGATTATTCAGCACATCATTATCTTGCATGGAAATTTTTGTTTGTAGAAAGATTTATAATGGATGTGAAATTATGATTATCCCATTTGATCAATTGGAAAAGCCATAATGGTCACCTGGCATAAAAATATGTCACTTGTTCTTGCATGAGTTGAGTGCAATTGATTAAAATATGTGAGCAAGTAATCAGTTATTCAAAAATCATGACATCGTCCCCATCCTAATTACGATAAAGTATAGACGATGAAGATGATGATGAAGGGATTGTAGGTGGTGCACAATATCCACTAATTAGATAGATTGTCTTGTGAGATAGAGATTATTCTACCAGCAAGGTATAAGGCTATAAGCATACCTCATCAAAGGATTCAAAAATATCAATGCTAGGCTGATGGATAGTGCACACAATTGTTCTTCCTGTATCGACAATATTCCGGACCGCTCTCATAACAATGGCAGCTGCCCTGGCATCAAGCCCTGATGTTGGCTCATCCATGAAAACGATCGATGGATTTGCAACAAGTTCAACTGCAATTGTCAGCCTTTTCCGCTGCCCCGTGGACAAGCCATCAACCCCAGGCAGCCCAACAAGAGCACCACTCAATGGAGTTAGTTCCACCAGTTCCATTATTTCATCTACAAAAGCCTGTTAATTGCTTGACAAACAAATTGCCAATGAGAAATCATTAAAAAAAAATTGAAGGCATTTATCAGTGATATTTATACCTTTCTTTTCTCCAACTCAAGATCAGCAGGAAATCTCAACCATGCAGAATATAGAAGTGACTCATGGACAGTTACATGCGGTGAATGTATGTCATTTTGTTCACAATAGCCGGAAATCCTAGCAAATGTCTCTTGCTTTTTTGGATACCCGGAAATGGTGATGCTCCCTTCAACAAGGCCCCCAGTTTTTCTACCTGAAAGAACATCCATGAGGGTAGTTTTACCGGCACCACTGACCCCAACCAGTGCTGTAAGATGCCCAGGTCTAAAAGCTCCAGTGACATTAATCAACAGCTGCAACCGCTCTTCTTTAAAGCCTTGCTTTTTGAGCTCCTGCAAATAGTAGTAGACCATTCATACCTAAAATTACATAGTAGTATAAAAAGAATTATATGCACATACCAGGGGCACATCAACATGGTAGTTGATATCAGTGAAACACATGCAATGAGGCTCAAAGGGAAGAACCATGCCTTTCTTTTTCCGAAGATTACTTTCTGCAGTCAAATCGGGAAGGTTTACGTTAACTATCCAATGCCAATTCTCACCAACCTAGCATAATTTAAAATGACAAATTGATTGTGGCATACCCGTAAGACCATTAGATTTTCTTTTTGTCTCAAGGGGAAAACCCTCCTCTCTATTATTCTTGTTGCTCCTTTTTTCAAGTTGTTCTTTTGATACGATTGGTTTTTGGGTTCCAAGAGCTACATATGAATGAAAGATAATAGAAAAATTGATATATCTTGCAAACAAATTGGCTGTTAATGCACGTCAAAAGAATAGTCCAATTACTTTTTCGTTGTAGTTCCATCAATGAGCATGGTTTTCTCTAGAAACTAATGATGAGATTTATTTTTTTTTTTTGAAAAAAAAAAACTTACGGTTGAGAGTGGACAAGAAGAAGGTGAACAGTAAATTGAAGAAGATTGTGTAGCCAAATAAGGCTCCAATACCAATCCAGTACCAATAATTCTCAGTAAAAAGACCTCTTGCTTGCAGGATAGTTTGGCCCAGCGATTGGCTGCCAACTCTCTGAAAAGAAAAGGATTGGGAACCACAAGCTTCAAGATTAGAGGAAGGTATGGTAATTGCCACAATAAATAGATTCCTAATGAATTAAGGTAGAATGATTCATGTTGGATTTTAATATTTTACCACAAAGAATATGAATAATAGCGACAAAGGTTGCTTGATTATTCTACTACTGTTGAACAATCTCTAAAAGAGACAAGTAAATAGAAACTGCAATTAAGTCCAAATTTTATGCAACTCGCAGCCACATAAGATAAAATTCTGGAGATGTAAAAATGGAAAGAACTCAACTAAGACATCTGAAATTTTAAATCAGTCTCATGGTTGGGCAGTAGAATATGCCGTATTACCTTACTCCAAGCATGGCCAAGGAACTCGTTCACAGATGCCGCATTCTGAGCATACATCAAAGGGGAGAACCAAAACCCCCAAATCCACCATTTTGGGATGCTATCTGAAAATGATAGCAATAGAACTTATAAAATGCTCTGTAACATTCAATAGGAGTGTCATAACCATCCAAAAGTTTAAATGAGATGCATCAAAACAACCTTTTGTGACAACAAATCCCCCAAGACCCATGACAACCAATAATGCAAATGATCCAAATGTATTGGCAACGATCATATTTCGGCCTAATGTTGCTATCAGACGAAAGAGAGCTAACGACATTTGGTGCAAAAAGAAGAATAGCAGGAACTGGCGTAGACATCTGAAATTTATCAAAGTTGAATACCAAAATAAAGATGGTAATTCAGAGTAGTACTTTAAACTTTAAAGACTGTCTTCTTGTAAGATATTTAAGGCATATACTGACCTGGTGATCTCTGGATCAAAGCCAACAACATAGTATGTAACTGCCACCCACATAGCAGACTCTACCAATGAAGTTGGTATACTCAGGATCCATGCTGGAAGAGTATAAACCCAGCAAGGATAGAAGTGCAAGTCTCTCTGCTTATAAAGAACGGGAAGCTTTGCAACCAACATTGCAACTTCGGAAAATCCATTGAAGAGAATCATAATTAGAGCAAAGTAGAGTGCACCAATGTAGATAAAGCCATCATCAACTGTATCATGGTGCATTACTGACCGAAAAAATACAGTCATTGTGATCAGAGAAACAAATAGAAGCTGCAAGCACAGAGTCAATAATTAAACAGAATTTGTGTCAGACATTAGTACTTTCATGAATAAACATGACGCATTGAGAATGTAAATAAATTGTCTAAATTTAAATGCTACATGCCCAGATCCAAGGTGATAGCTCTATACACATTGTCAGCTGATAACTATAAAAATATACATTGTGCTCTAGATCATTTTGGTAAGTTTCCTTTCATGTTTACTTAAAAGTTTCCCACATACACACTTCAAATGTGTCACAGTTTTACCTTTTATTTTTGCACAAACCAAGTCACTAAAATAGTTATTTGTCATGCATAATGCATATTCTAATGTCTCATATGTGACTATACCAGCAAAAAAAAAAAAAAAATCCAATGTCTTAAATCTTCAGTCATTTTACCTGTATGAATTTAAAGACATATATGAATGTGTTTCTTTTCATCAAAAGGAGCTGCCAAGAAAAACTGATCTTGAGAAGCTTAGCCCGCTTTTCACCATAGGTAGAAGTTGAAATGGCAGCCGGATGGTTGTATCGTGACCTTGAAACCATGATCTCTGCTGATAGGTTCTTACCAACATAGAAGGAATAAAAGGCTTCGGCAAATTTTTCCACTGATACATATTCATACCCACAAATAGGGCCTTTCCAATATTGCTTTTGATCATTTTTTGAGATAACCTATGCTCAAGAAATTACAACATGGACAAGTTATGAACATGGTAAAATATGAAAGGGAGGTAAAATATTTCTCAGAAAATGCACATGAATGTTGCTTACTTCCTGTAAAAAATCTGCCACATTTTTACGTTTTGGACATTTGAAGCCCATGAATGCAAAGAAGTCAAGAACAAACTCGCGTGGACCCTGATATACTATCTGGCCTTCAGCTATAAGAATGATATCATCAAATAACTCATAAGTTTCAGGAGCAGGTTGCAACAAGGAAACAACAGTTGTTGCATCAAGTGCATGAGTAGAATGCTGGAGATATTTGATGATTTGGAATGTAGTGGAGCTATCAAGTCCATTGGATATTTCGTCCATTAAAAGTACTCGAGAAGGTCCAACCAATAATTCACCTGTTAGGTATTAAGTATTAACACCTGCTATATTGTTACAACAACAAAAATATATATAGGCCATCGAAAACAAAAAATTGCTTCAAGACACTGAGTTACCTGTAGTGAGACGTTTTTTTTGTCCCCCAGAAACCCCTTTAATCATCTCATCCCCTACCATTGTATCAGCACAGTTGTCCAACCCTAGAATCTTTGCCAGATGACATTTAGTACTCCCAGAAATTTTCAAGTCATGAAAGTAAAGAGAAGAAACAAGCATCGACAAAACAGACATGCTGCATCATAAAAATGTTTTCTACTCTATAATTCAAAGATGCCACAAAATAGATTAAGAATCTGTTGTTTTTTTATGCCACAAGATGAAAATAAAGATAACCAATTACTAAGAATTCAGAACAACTCCAAAATTGTCGAGAAACAACTAAGATTGGAAGCTGGACAGAACCGATATTAAATTCGTTGTAAAAGAACACTTACAAAACTAATAAAAACCCTAATCTAATTATTCCCAAAAAAATATAAGACTATAAGTCAGCACTAAGAATAGGTGTCCTGCACCAGTCCGACACCCCTAATACAGAACAACAATTTTTAGGATGATTATGGAATGTCATTGTGCTACAAATGTAAATCGGAAGAAAATGTTCAAGTGATACCTTCAGAATAAATTCAACCACGAGATGTGTTTTCTCCCCTCCCATGGCTAAAGCCTGACAATCACAAAATAGAAGGGTAGTGATGTGGATGCAGTTGAGACACCACCAAAATAGGGTCAAAGAGAACAAAGCTAAATGTTGCACCTTCATGAATATATCAAGATCTTGGTCAGGTTTTATTCCTGATCTCTTCTCTCTCCTTGTCAGCTCAGAAAGCATATCTACAATGTACATATAGATTCTCACGTTAGCGTGTAAAGCCAGAGGAGATTTTTCTCTTTGTCTACCACCCACCATATTTTATTCCAACGCCTTGGCACCGGCCTGAAAACTCAAGAGTCTCCCTCACTGTCATCTCTGCAACATGCCAATCCTGCTGACTGATGTAAGCAGAGGTTCTTTGTGGAACAAACTCCTTTAGGCTACGACCATTGTATGTGATGCTCCCTGACATCTACAAAACAATCAGTTATCTAACAGTTTGAACGTTATCTAAAATTCATGTTGCCGCCTTACCAAAGCAGGGACAAGATGTTGGTGATGATGATAAGAAAAAAAAAAGGCAATTGAAAGACTACTTTTGACGTTTAAGAAAGACATCTTCAACTCAAAATGCCTAGCCATTTAAAGTGTTTAAGCGGTCAGTATCAGTGTTCTGGGTAGTCACTTCATGTAAGAGTCTTCAACCGATCTTTATTGAACATCATCACCCAGATTCTTTAGTATGTGAGATTTTTCTCATAAAATGACTGTCAACTTCAATGGAGGTGGCCAAGTAGCTCATTGTGACGCTTCCGAAGATTTAGCACATCAAACTCAGGGCATTTTTTGGGTGATGATATCAATAAACAGGGTTATACTCTACATGAAGCTGGCCATATCGGACGAGTGCCATCTCTCATTAAGCATCATTGAAGTTTCTTTGGCCATAATGTGTGTACTACGTCCTGCTTTTGTGTGGAATCATCAAGCATGCTTACATTTCTTGAGCAAGTCACCATAAGAAAAGACGTACCCACTCCTAATTAGGTGTTAGATGTGATAATACATTCAATCATTTTTCCTTAACATTTTAAACCAATACAATTCTGAGAAAAGAATATTATGTTACCTGTAAATCAGACCCAAGTCGACCGGCAAGAGCCAAAAGAAGAGAGGTTTTCCCAGAGCTGGGAGGCCCCAAAAGGAGTGTCATTCTGCACGTTTATATCTCCTATGTCAACAACAGCCAGTACAAGAAATCCTGTAATCGATTCTGCGAAAGAATATCGTAGCAAATTACCTAGAAGGTCTAATAATGCCACTAATGTCATTTAATATCGACAATCGTTTTCTTCTGCTTGGGAAGATCTTTAGCTGCTTCAAAAGGGCCTTGAACATGCACATCATACAAACCTTAGAAACTGAGGAAGTATACATAGACTGAAGATACCAAATCCATACCTCTCCCATGTTGAAGATAAAGTTTGGGATTGTGGGCAGCGCTCTAGATCCAACATGTACATACGCATCCACACTCAAATGTTGGAACCGAACCTCTATCTGTGGGAACTCCAAATTTACTCTGGAGTAGCAAGAAAATCCCATTTTCAAGAACTAAAATTTAAATAAAACATATTGAAATTTACAAACACAAAGTAACACCATCACTCCCTCTAAAAAAAACAGCAAACACGTGGTGGGCAGGCTTAAGACGTGTAATGATAGGCAGACTAACTTTATATCCAAAAGGAACATAAACTTTTTTTTTTCCCAAAGCCAAAAGGAAAAGAAACTAAACTTAGTTCAAAAGCATCAGCAAAAATCAAACAATTCCAACTACAAATATGAAATTAAGATTATAAAAGCTAGCACTTATACTCATTCTATAATACGAAAAGATCTTGATGTCGGCTTTAGTAAAACAAAGGAAACATGTACCGATAAAATCTGAATATTGATGTCAACCTTGCTTTAGTAAAAAAAAAAAAAATCACTTATAGATGCTATACATACCATATTAATGCACATATCTACACAAATGATATCAACCACATTAGTAGATAGGACAAAATTTACTCATCTAATCGATAAACTGTAGCATTGCTCAAATCTAATCTATTGATGTCAACCGTACTAGAGTAAATACAATTCAGTAATCAAATCTATACACAACAGTATCAATACTCAAACGTAAACCACAGATGTCAACCATACATAACAAAACAAGGAAAATTTACCGATCAAATCTATAAACCATTATCAATGCTCAAATCTAAACTATTGATTCGATATCAAGCATAGATAGGTTATCACTTGTCTTGAAAGCTCAAGCTAGCTATTAAAAGGTAAGAATAATAAATTTTTAATAAACACTCCCTTCCCCCTCGGGGAGTGATGTTTCTTACGGAAGATATTGATAATCTTAATAATTTGAGTGAGTTATTTAATTTTACCTATCTGTAATGTCCCGTAACCATCCAAAAACCACAAAGATCATCAAGTTTAGTAGTACTAGGAAACATCATTAGTCATCCCCCTTATATACATCCAACTTTTAACGCTCAGCACGTCGACAAAGTACGGGTCAATCGGGAATGCATAGAGTAAACTTAATATACCCCAGGAGGTGCAATATTTAAATCAACAAAGAAAGAAACATCTTAATTATAATCTCTTATGGGGCAATAATGGTTTAGGAATGGATAAGTTGAATAAGAGGTATGGTTGTAGTGCAAGTGTATGTATGATGAAACCAACAAAGCCTAAATATATATGTATGTGTATATATATATATATAGAGAGAGAGAGAGAGAGGGAGAGATGTATGTATATACTGGTCGAATCGGTGCCGCATCCTATCGAAGAACTGCGGGGCGTCGTCTGCGGCGCCGAGGCGGCGGAGCACGAGCGAGCGCTGCTCGGGGCCGAGGCGGCGGACATCGACCTCGGACACGGCGCCGGCGGCGCTGCGGAAGACGGAGCGGCCGAGGCGGTCGTGGGTGGGCAGCCGCTCCAGCGCCGCCCACCGGAGCGCCGCCTCCTCCTCCGCCGCCGCCTCCTCGTCCTGCCGGCAGGCGCTGCCGGAGCGCGAGAAGACATTGCTACCGGACGACCTCCACATGACAGTTACACTAGTGGTGGCGGTGGCGATGGTGGAGGAGGAGTGTGGGAATATGAAGAAGGCTGGTGGAGGGGCGCCATGAAAAGGGGGTGGGGGAGGGTTAGTGGGTGAGCGAGTGCATTAATGGCGGCCGTCTTCTTCATCTTTTTTCTTATCTTCCCCCACCCAACGTAGATGGGGAGATGCCTCCCCACCGCCTTCTTATTATTGTTTACGTGTTTTGTTTTCTTGGCGGCAACAAAGGGTCCTATTTGAATTTATTCTTTTTTAAGTTTTTTTTTCAAAAAAAAAAAGATTAATTTTTTTGCGGGTTTTAATTTTTAATTTTTTTCTAAAAAAAGAGAAATATATAGTTGTGTTGTCATTTATTGATGATTATGATGATGAGGGTGTAAGATCCAATTTGTTATTTAGCCCTACAAGTATATTAATAATCTAGTATCTTAACGATAAATTTTGATTAATTTTAAAGATAATTCTTCTTAATTGAAAAAAGATAAACCATAATAATTTGATTAATTATTTTAATTTTTATTATATTTTTATCAGTTAAATCTCCTACTTTTAATCAAAGGCATGTTCTGAGTTCTCCTTCTATTAATATATATACACATATAAGAAGAGTAGGTGTGTGTATATAATTTTCAACTACAATTAATTATTTTTGTAAGGACTAATTAGATCAATTAGCTTATACTTTGACATGTACTTGATACAAATTAGTATAAGAAATCCGTGGATAGGATTTTTTTTAAAGTGGATAAAATATAAGATTCATCGAATAGTTAGTCTCACATGAAAATATTTATCGGGATAAAATATACTATATTAATTAGGGTGTGCTAATAATTTAGTTGATCATTTAAAAAAAAAATGGCTAGACACATCGGTTTGCACTCGGGTCAATCATTAAAAAAAGAAAAAACATAGTTGATTTGAACTTTTGGAGAGAGCCAGGCCTAGCTTGATAGCTGAAGCCAATTGAATCAAAAGCCAGCCAAACATAGGCAAATTGTTTTTAAGCTATATAAACCTATGTTCAAAATCAAACATATATTTTTTTGAACCAAGTTTGAGTCGATTAGCAACCCGAGTGGCCTATCAAATATAAATGTATCTAATGATTTTTCTTATGTGGTAGTATTCTAAATGAGATTAAATCAGATTTGAAACTAAATATTGAGTGAATTTTTAAGGCTAGCGATATCTTCATTTTCCTAATTTTTAATACCATTTTTTTTTCTAATGCATATTTTCCATAGTTTTAAGCTTTCTATACATAAAATTAGGAAGTGATATATATATATATATATATATAT
>JAVDBV010052289.1:0-10173 GCA_032619315.1 Piper longum
GGATGCTAGGTTTGGAAGAGAAGGGTGTCGGGGGAGGAGATATACTTGGGTGGCATTCTTGTAAATAAAACTTGACTCGACTCCGTCTCGAGTCAAAATAATTATTTACTCGAAATAAATTCTAAACAAAATCTAGAAAAATCGGGAAAATTTCCATAAAATAAAATAACACCAAAAAAATCAAAATGACATGCTCTATAACTATCAACCCGCCCAAACTACCCGTAACGCGTCCTAACGCGGTAAACGGCTTAAAACTAATTCTACGATCAAACTACATAATAAAAAAAACTGGACTGCATACTCTCATATCTTCTGATAACTCATTCTTTTCTGCTGTATTCATGACGTTATCATCATATACTTGGGTACACATGACCCCTCGTAGCTCATACACGCGACTGGCGTCGGCTGAGTACACGTATTCTGAAACATACTCGACTCGAAAATAAAGGCCAAACCGACCGGTTCTAAATATAAAACCCTGACTCGAATCGTGGGTTTTACAATATCTATGTGGTTTGTGTGCATAAATGTTGGCCTGTCAATGTTCTGTCCGCGTCGTGGATTAGGCGCTGTGGTGTGTTTTTCCTTTCCTGATTCGATGACGAACTCCTTCCTTTTCCCTTGTTTGTTCCTTGCTTTGGTGGAGCCATAGAGATGACGGCCAGCTAGCAAAACAAAGAAGGTTGGTAGATTTCGACTAAAAAAGATGGAGGACGGGGCAGCGATGAAGAACAAAAATAGAAAGAAGAACAAAAATAAGAAAGATAAGGATTCAATTCGTCAAAAGTCATGCCAATTACACTTTGTCTCTCCCCTTTTATTCTATTTTCAGCCCAACTCTTAGTTTTCCGCCAGTACATTAACTGACGATTACAACTAAATATTCACAATTCGAAGCCCGCAATGCCCCTTCGTACTCCTTACTCACTATATTCATACCACGCTGCCATACTTTATCCGCTGTATGATGCATTTAGCCTTCAGCAATATCAAGTGATCAGGAATATCTTTCCTGTGAGCAGTTATTTGTAGCTCCACCAATGCTTGAACGTACTTCAGGATATCTTTCATTTCCTATCCCGCATCGAGGCACTCGCGTCAGTAAGGACATCAAGCGAGCAAACTCTGCTAGTTATTTCTATGTGGATGGAGTAGCTGTTTAGTACTTTTACATGTGTTTGGTTGCTCTAGGTGCTTGCCGGAAGGGCTACAGCATAACATGTACATGTATTAAATTTGTCCTTTATCTTGGTTTTACATCTAACTGAACTCTACCAAATATAATGTGTTTTAATGGATGATCTACCTAACAGAGTTTTGATACTTATGAAGTCACAATAGGTAGGATAGGCAATTTAATGTTTCCAATGGATGATCTACTTAATAGCTCTTTCTTCGTTAGACATTGTGAACTCTAGGATTGGCAATCTAATGTTGCTAAGAATTAGATTAGAAACTGATTCTATCTACAGGCCATTATCAGCCCAAATAAATGTATTGTGATATCTGCCAATTGTTTCATACATTGAGAATATTTCAATAAGCACAGTTTTAAGCATAATAAATCCATGTTTATTAGGAAAATAATCGTGCCAAATTGAGATGTGCTCTTTTATGAGTTTCACAACAAATAGCCAGCTTTGCTTCTGTATTGTCTTAGTTATACAAATGCCTGATCATGCTTAATTAGCTTCTAGCCGACGAATTAGGTATATCAAATCCCACACTTTTCACACAAGTATTCATGCATTTATCATTGAGCTAATGTTACTTCACTTTTGTATGCTTCCTGGTCTTCATATGCGTGAATTAAATCTTGGAAACCTGAATAAGTTTGCCCTCAAAGGGCTTTATGACATTGCCTAAATACTATATTATTTTTCAGCTTTCATCTCTTTCGTGTTTTAATCAATTGTAAAGCTAGATTACATTTTACAAGGAGGTCTCACAAGATAATCTTTAATTAGAGGAGCAGTTTGTCTCCAGTTGAGTGCATGTACTGAGATAAGTGATAAAGACTGTTGTATATGTGTACAGATATAACACAAGCACCAAAAAATGTATGCATTGTATGATATAGTTCTGGCTCAATACCTTTTAGTCATATGGTTAAATCTGAACCTCAAGCTGTCAGGCTGAATGTTCAAATCATGCCCGTAAACCTCTATAGCATATAATTGATCAAATAGTTTCTCTATCATTCATGGTAATTGCTTTTTCGTGTGAGTTTAAGGGGGAAAGGTTTCTAGAAACTAAAGATAATGCAAGTTCTAGGACGCCCATTTTGCAGGCAAACTCCAAGTTTCCATCTTTTATTTTGTTATTTTGTTCATCAATTCTTGTGATTTTGGTTTCCTGGAATTGAAATTCAAAATCATGCAAATGGCATATGCTTGTTACTTTGTGAAAGTATTTGTTGATGCATTTTGAAGATTTTCGGGAAAAGCCTCTTTGTTTAGCTGTAGCAGTTAACTATTTTCACTTTTTGGCTGATCTTTTTTAACATTTGCTTGTACTTGTAGGCTGTGACTTGGGAAGAAAGGAATCTCAATATCTGGGCAAGCAGTAGACTGAAGGTTTGCTCCTTTCTAAAAATAAAAAATAAAAAATGTGTTTTCTTTTTAGAAAGAAATTCATAATGGTTGTGTAGCCTTTTCCTCTGCTTTCTTTTGTTAACTAGTTGATGCATTTGTTATTTTTGGAGTGCAGGAACTGCCATCATCCTTGTCCAGTTTGGAACTGTCTTGTGGAAAGGCAGAAATATCTTAAGTATCCAAGTGTATGGGAGATGTGAGTACTTCACATATAATACTCATAGACCTGACGACGAGAAAGTTAATTCTGTTTTAGTTGACTTTTCTTTGTTGGGTTAAGTTTCCATAGTTGTAACATAGGACATCTGAGAAAAGAACTATTTATATTTCTTGATGGTGCACTATAAAGAAATTAGAATAATAATTTCAAAGTCAAGTCATTAGACGATGGGGAGAAATAGATTGTCAATTAAGAATAACAGGCAGAGGGATTCGATGATAAAATTACTTGTTTAAAAACGATTAATTCAAACTCTTTTTTCAAATGATGGAAGAGTTAATATTTGTAGGGCAACCCAAGAACTCATAATGATGGTAACGGACTTATTCAGCTTGTGGAGTTGAGAATGAAACTGTTTAAAGTATTTAATGCAATGTCTGTGCGGCCATGCACATTCTTGGCCGTTTATTAGTCAGAAAATTATGTGAAGATATTTACGTATAGACGGGAGATGCTGGGAAATCCTTCCTACACCACAAATTTTCTCCACAAAATTTTGCAGACCCCTGCGGCAAGTGAGCCACACCAGATTTTGCCCTGGCCAGCACTCACTTCTACGTTTCACCTCTTTCCTGTCCTTCAAATCCGCCGTGACCACCATTGCCTCCCCTTGCCCGTCGCCTTCACCACGGGCGCTGGCTGGGTGTCTGCTGCGCCAATAACACTGGCAGCCGCGTCGTCCACTTTGCCTTCCACGGCTATGCCCTACAAGACTACCTCTCCCTCCAAGGTCTCGACCTCTAGTCCTTTCTTTCCTCCAATTGCTTCTCCGGCCACCTTTTATTTGGGTTATGCTCGAATCCTCTCTGGAGTTCATTCCTGTCAAACCTCATCTTTTGGATAAGTAAAATAATCTCTGACTGATGCAGAAACGCAAAACTTTAAAATAGCCCTACAGGTAAAATCAAGTTGAAAAGGCTCACGAACAGAATAAATGTAGGCTTGTAAACGGCATCTCCCGACTCTGCCCATCTCCGACTACTCGACTAATCAGTATTAAAAAATTTTAATCAAGTTAATCACGGTCTTTTTTAGTCAAATCGGTCACGATCGAATAACAATAAAATTTAATTAATATAAAATTACATTCTTATTTCATGGTATTATCTGATTATTTTTATTACAAATATTATTTTTTACAACTTATTAATATCTTATTTTTATAATTATTATCTTTTTATTTTTCTTAGCTCCTCTCGTGTTAATTATCATAAAAATTTAAATTATATTTTAAAAAATAATTTATTTATTACAATAAAAAATTTCAAAAATGAATATTTATGTGCTTTAAATTTAATAATTATCAATGATAATTTAGTAATAAACTTTAAAAATATCATTTATATCATCAATTTCTAATTTTTGTTGGTCACTCAGTCGATGATTCGGTTAGACAAAGTAATATTCATAATTGGTTTATTTTTATTGAGTCATTAATCAAATAGTCAAATTTAATTGAACATACTTTGGACACAGTCAATTAGATGTGAGTGCGCACCCCTCTCGGCAAAGAGTTTCATACGATTCGGTTCTTAAATGTTAATTGAGTTTGTGACAATTAATTAACAATAATCAATTCTGTCATTATTATGTTTTTACCATTTTGAACATTACCATTAATATTCTACATTTATATAAAATATATAATATTTTATATTAATTTATAAATTAAAATTTGATTTATAAAGTTTAAAGTAAAGATTTCTTTCTAGATGAGATTATAATAATTAATTTAATTGAGTTGATTATTAAATTAAGCATTTATTTGTGAGGATTTAATGTTTTAAGTAAAATTATCAAATGTTTTTCCATAACTTGGTCATGGACTTCTATAATTGTTATTATTATTGTTATTATAATAATAATTATTATTATTATACTTTTAGATCGGTTTGGTAAACTTTTACCATTTATTTTACTGTCTTTTTAATTCAGTTAAAAATTTTTATAAACATTCATACAATATTAATTTATAACATTTCTAAGTGAGATTGAATCAATGGGATATTCTGGTGAAACGGTTAACCGGCTTTAACATTTGTAGTAACCTATTTGGATGCATCTTATCTACCACCGCATTTGTTTTTGCCCCCATCTCCTCCAGCCCATACCCTACTTACTTTTTCACTCCCCATACCCTACTTACTTTTCCTAGCCATAGTCTACTACTCCCTGTACACTATCTCAAAGTTATAACCTTTCATTAAGAAGGTACCACAATTTAATCAATGAAACAAATTGCACATTCAAGCTTTCAAATGCTAATGATCTTCTAAGTTTCTCGTGTGACCCGTTTTCCCACGTAGCAGTCTAGAAGGGGAACGCTTACTCTGTTTAGCTGTTTAGGACTTCTGCAAATACAAATATGCAAACAATGATTAGCTCCAATGAAATTTAGAATAATATCAGTGATATTTGGAATTGCTTGAGTTGTTAGTATACGTTAACAATAGGAATCCCTATGTAACTAGAAGATTCTTCAAAATTAGTTAGTCTGGTTATTCTTATATCTAATATTTATTGATACAGTTGGGAAATTAGTTTTGCTGTTTCGAGCAATATACTCGTGCTGACTGTTTACGTTGATAGCTGATTCTACCGAATCTACACGTGAAAACTGATACTCTACCGAACCTAATGTCTATTCGTGGTGATATGCATATGCATGCGTGCATTGCGTTCTTAATTGTCAAATGCTACAGCTCATGATTAAGCCTATGTGAACAGTTCAGTTTTGGAAGAAAATAAAATGAAGAAGTTTAACAGTATGCATGGAGTTGGTAGACAAATTGCTTTGGTATGGACTATGGAGGGCGTCTAGAAAGCTGGTTAATTAATCCCCAATTAAATTTTCGTTAATTGCTAATTTGGCAGACACAGTATTAATAAATATTAACCCACTTCATTTTGCGGAGAAAGCGAAGAAGGGGAGAGGGGAGTGTGGTGGGTGTTCGATATGGAGACTTATTTTTTGGCTCGGCCATATATATGATCCCCAATACTCTTCTCCCTCCTCGTCCATCTCTTTATTTCTTCCTCACAAGCACCATTAAAGAGATAATAGAGATATATATATATATCTCTCTCTCAATGGGAAATGGTGATTTTAGTGTCTCCATTAACAAACGAGGGGTAGTAGCAGCTGTGCTTCCATTTCTAGAGCACAAGCTTACTCTTTCCAACCTTGATTTGCTACTTCCAGCTTTAGACGTTGGTATTTTCTTCTGCTACAAAAAACCTAACGACCAAAAAGTTCATCTGGATCATTTCTCCTCCATGGTTGGCAAGCTTAAATCTTCTCTAGCCAAAGTCATCGTCTCCTACCACGTTTTGGCAGGGAAGGTGGTCACCAACACTAGCGGGGAGCCAGAACTGCTCTGCAACAACCGTGGCGTGGATTTCGTTGAAGCTTATGGAGATGTGGAACTTCGGCAGCTCAACTTTTACAATCCGGATTCAAGTGTGGAGGGCAAGTTTTTGCCACAGAAGAAAGATGGAGTGCTTGCTGTTCAGGTATATAAACTGGTGATCCAATTGTCGTGAAAAAACTTTACGCAAGGGAGTATGAACATTTTTATTTGAAAACATTCTGCAATAGGTATATATTTTAAAACTAGACTCCTGGGGCTGTAGAGTGGAGTCCAGAGTCGACCTGAGTCCAAGTCATTTCTAATATATTTTCAATCCAACCACACTCTTTGAAATTTGAAATTCATAATTATATAATTTATATTATTTTCAAATAATGAGTAAAGTAAACCAAAAAAACATATTAATATTTATTTAATTTGACTCAAAGAGTCAATTACAAAATCTTTACACGAAGAGTAACTAATGGAATTTGGCTTGAAAAGTTTTTTAAAATATCCTTTATCCTTGAATCAAATCCGTTTATATCCAATATCCTAGATAGCTTTAGATTATATTCGATTTTAAACTTTTTAGATATATAATATATTCAAAAATATTTGTATTTGATATAGGTTTGAAGTGATCTAATTCGAATTTGTATTATTGTAAAATTATATTTTAAAATTTTAAAAGTATTTATTTTTCTCATTTTTATATTAACATTTATAATTTCTTATATTATTTTGTTTAATTGGGTCGATACAGATTTGGTATGAGTATTGGCAGATTCAGATATAATACAATAATATGATATATAAAATTGATATAATTTTCAGAGTCATGTCCTAATATTTGATTGGGCCGCTAAGTTCCATCTTAGTAACATAGGGCCATGTGGTCGGAGTAGCGTGGCCTCGTCACATGCCTTTGTACTTGGAAGCCAAATCTGGTCATTGACCAACTTGTGAGAACATTATTCAAAGTTAATTATTGTTCTTTGATGATTTGATTGGTTATTTTAGCCAAAGCTGTTACCGGGCAGACGCTAAAAATTTGATTGCCATCGTTCAAAAAAAATAATATAAAAGCCAAAACAATAAAATATTAAATAATTTGGTTGGTGCCACCGTCAACTATTAGATAATGGTAGTTCAAGAGATGACGAGAAGGATCATACTTTAAAAAATTGAAATTTAGATTCTATATGGCATGCTATCAAGTGGAGTCTACTCATGAATAACTCTAAGCAGACTCAGTAGTATTTATATTAAATTTATAATTATGTAAATACATTGAAATTAATAAATATATGATTTATATTACCTAAAAAATACTTGACGGGGAAATTAATTATAAAATCACTCAATGTAAAATTATCTATAAAGACTAATTATACACTGAAGTCAACTCAATCAGTTTTTGAAGTACAAAGGAGGTTTTAAAACTATATGAACGATATGGATGTGAAGGGTATTTTTAATTTTTTTTTTAAAGTCCATTATCTAATTATGCACCTCTTGTTTTGGTCAATTTTCACATTTTACCGCTCCTTATCTAAAAAATTGAAAAACATGTGGATATGATTTTCTTTTGCTGAAAAGGTTATGGTTTTGGATTTTTTATAGGGTAAAACGGTCTTCAGCCACAAATCAGTTTATATTTTTTTTAATATTTTTTCTTGAATTTAAAAAATATTAGAGCAAAGTATTAAAGATTGCTAGATTATATTAACGAATGAGGATAAATTATATAGACTTTATTATCTTAATAAGAAAGGTAAAATTGTACAATAATAATAAATATAAAAAATTGAGATAAACTAATAAAAGACATGTAGTAATAAAAGATACATAGCAAATAAAGATCATTCTTTCATTGTTAATATGCACAATAATAATAAAGCACTTACACGATGGCTGGTATAATAAAGCGGTTTTTCCCAAGATGTCACTTTTATGCTTTTTCTTAAAATTTTCTTAAAGCTAGAGATTTTTTAAAACAAAATCTAATTTAAACCATGAAATTACATTAACGGTTCATACTAAAATGTAGATATCACTATTTATAATATAATAATAATAATTTCATAATTATAAATTTATAGTTACTCTTCTTAATTATTTCTAATATTTTACATATACATTTGTATTGTCTTGATTCTATTAGAACTCGCTAATAGTAATTGTAAAGATTTTACAATTTTTATATTTATTATAGTGGTTTTAAAAAAATTTTAATTAAAATTACTACAAAAGAATTGTCTATTTACATATTCATCTATTTTACTTAAAGGTATATAGAATTATAATTCCAAAATTAAATATGATCAACAATATTTTATCACTATAATAAAAAAATATCTCACTCCTAATTTTTATATAATACAATAATGTTCCTACTTATATATTCTACAGTAACTTTTACCAACAGTCTATCTTTCAATTTGCAAATTTTTTCCGATGCCAAAATATCCTCCATATTCTATTTAATAAAATTTAATTTATTTGATAATTAAACATAATATGCATTTAAGAATTTTTTCCAGAAATATATACTTAGAAGGGAAATTTTCCAATGCAATTTCTACTATCACAATATTCTTTCAAATAAAGACAAATCTCTAATAATTTTATAATCTAATTCTGCATTTTTTAAGTATATATATTTATGCAGCATGCAGCTTATGGTATATATAGTTAAGGTTATCGTGCTAGTGTACATAGAGTTAATCAGTGTATACATCTAAGATATTTTTTATTTTTATTATATTTTGATCGGTTATATCTCCTAATTAGGCCAAGCAAAAGCCAAGCATGGACTTCCGTAGAGTTGATATTAGTTATAAAAATTTTAACTTTGACATCCTAGTTTTTTTCCTTAATCAAAATGTAGCTTAGGGATTGATGAAGATCATATTGGGATTGAATGGGGTGGTAATTTAATGGGTACTTATATATGTAGCAGGTGACCGAGCTCAAGTGCGGCGGGATGATCTTGGGTTGCACCTTCGACCACCGCATTGCTGATGCCTACTCCACCAACATGTTCCTTCTTGCATGGTCGGCCATGGCGATGTCGTCGTCGCCGTCCCAGTCCAACATCGCCACCTTCCACCACTCCCTCCTCAACCCACGCCCCTCCAGCTCCCACAACCCCTCCATCGATCACCTCTACGTTCCCATCGCCTCCCTCCCGCAGCCAAAGCCGTCGCACCACCCCGGCGGCGAGTACACCGCAAGCCGCATCTACTACGTCACCGCCGACTTCGTCTCCCGCCTCCAAGCCCAGGCCTCCTCCGGCGGGAGGAGCCGCACCAAGCTCGAGTCCTTCGCCGCCTTCATCTGGCAGCTCGCCGGCCGCTGCTCCTCCGACGCGTCGGAGCGGTGCAAGATGGGGGTGGTCGTCGACGGCCGGATCCGGCTGGCCCCCGACGGCGCCCTGGCCAGCTACTTCGGCAACGTGCTATCCATCCCGTTCGGCATGGAGACGGCGGGGGAGCTGGTAGCGCGGCCGCTGAGCTGGGTGGCCGGCCGGGTGCACCAGGTATTGAGTGCTGTGACGACGAAGGAACACTTCTTCGATCTGATAGACTGGGTGGAGGCGAGGAGGCCGGATGCAGCGGTGGCGAGAGCGTACTGCAAGTCGGACGGGGAGGGGCCGGCGGTGGTGGTGTCGGGGGGAATGAGTTTTCCGATCGGGGAGGTGGAGTTTGGGTGGGGGAAGGCGGTGTTGGGGTCGTACTACTTCCCATGGGGAGGGGAGACCGGGTACGTGATGCCCATGCCGAGTGGGAAAGGGAATGGTGATTGGGTGGTCTACGTCCACCTCATGAAAAAGCTCCTGTCAGTGCTCGAGTCGGAGACCGCCGGCTTCTTCCGCCCTCTCACGGCCGACTATCTTGGATTCAACTCATATGCGTGAAACAATGCCAATATCTCTTGTAAAAATGAATAAATAAATAAATAATATATATATATATATATATATATATATATATATATA
>JAVDBV010052290.1:0-10846 GCA_032619315.1 Piper longum
CTCGTTTATATTAAAGCTCGGCTCATTTACATTAAAGTTCGGCTCGGCTCGTTTTATAACGAGCCAAACTCAAGCACACCCCTGCTCGGTTCGACTCGGCTCGTTTACACCCCTACCTAGTGGGTGTGGCATCTCTGTTTATGGTTTGTTTGTTGAATCGGCCGCATCCACCGACCATATTTGCTGAGATAAGCAAATATAACGACAATTAATCTGCCTGTGAAAAGATGTACACGCACATCAAAATTCTGAAGTAGGTTCTTGTGATGGAAAGGTCCGCTCGTTTATTTTTTACTGGTAGTATACAAGACTAACGATGTAAAAGGTTGCATAGAAAGCAATCTAAACATCGAGAGGCATGCATTTCATGAAATTTTCTGATCAAATACCGGTGAACTCGCCAACTCATGTATCACAAGTAGTCCATCCCTGTCATACATGCTAATTGATAACAACCAAGAAAAAGATTTTCACGTGTAATTGGTCACAGATATTTTCCTATATATTATTAATCGATCTACATCAAAATCTTGATCGTTGATGCTTGCTCTTACAATGCAAAATCTGGATTTTGTACAAAGTTAACTTAATCAACAAGCCCTATAGTGAAACATACAAATATATCCATCACCATTTCCCATTTGTACACTCCATTGAGCTATTTCGAACTGCTGGTTTAGGGGCTGGCTACAGAAAAGTACATTTCAGAGAGCATAAAAGCTTCCTCCTCTCAATCAACTTTTATAGCCTAATTCCCGGTCTCTGTCTCCTACATGGAAGACTTCAGATCGAAGTCTTATGGGGGTGGGGGGATGCAGATGGAGAGGTATGGGGGAGCCATGCCTGGCTTCTCTGGTGGCCATGACTTGAGATGGTACAGCGCCTCTTATGCTTCATATCAACCTCCTCCGATGCCCAAAGAGTTGAAGTTGAAGAAGGGGAAGTCCAGTGGGTCTTTCAAAGGTTGGAGCTTAAATGACCCAGAGCTACAGAGGAAGAAGAGGGTGGCAGGCTACAAGGTCTATGCCATGGAGGGCAAGATGAAGGGCTCAGTGAGGAAGAGCTTTGGATGGATCAAAGATAGATATACCAAGGTTGTATATGGATGGTGGTGAGAAGCAAATCTGTTACTCCTTATAAATATATTACAGTTCCATTTTCTCATGTTTAGTAAAACTATTACAAGTCGTGGTATGATTGGGCTTAGGCCATTTTCTACTGTATTTTGGTGTATTACTGAATTTGTTTTTGAAATCCTGGTGATTTCAAGTTTGTCTGATGTGTTTATATCATTGGATTTGTGTTCAGAAGGCGAAGTTTACATGTTAGGATCAATCAACGGAGCTTTTCTTTGCTGATACTTCGTTTAATCCTGCTTAATTATACGGGAACCTTTGTAGGCATCTATTGTTGAGTCCCCATTTTGGATTTTACACATTTTTTAATGTTTTCTTTATCACGCATTTCCTAGCTTTTATGTTCTTGTTTTTATTTTTTTTATTTCGGAAGAAAACTTAGATTAACCAGAGAAGAAGGTTCATTACAAAGACTCGGAATAAAAGAAAAGAAAACAGAGGCAAACAATATAATTAAAATCGAAATGGGTCTACCTTAAAAATTGTGTAGAATCTTAGTTCGAATTGGCTCAAACAGATTCATTACTCACTTTAAATTTGTCAATATCCACTATTATACAAACCCGCAGATGAAAGATTAGTTCACAATTTGTTGCAAGCGTAGAGAGAAGAAAGTACAGTAGTGTTTCAACAAGCAGGTCCTCGAAATTCATAGTATTCGAGTAACAAAGTGAGTGATTGTATTTTGTCGATCGAAAGATTATGAATCTACTTCAATCTGTAGGTGCTGTTGATGTTAAAATTAAATTGACACACCGAAAACAACACAATCAGCAGATCATATAAAATTATTTGTGATACAGATCCGCACAACATTGAAGGCAGTATCACAAACACTGCTGATCAACCTGGACATCTTTAACTGCGATTTAACACCCAACCTTAGTAAGTAATAACTCCTCCAACGAAACAGAGTTCACAATTTAGACTTTTTTTTTAACCCAAAAACTAATCACGAACTAGAAGGAGAACAAAATTCAGAAAAAAGAACTTCGGGTAAATTTTTGATCACTTGACTCTCTGTTAGGTAGATGGGTACGATAAATAATCTCCCTAGGAACCCATTTGAGAGTAATATTTGCACCCCTAAATACATTATAGAGATGCAAAAATAAGGATCGATTATCCTAGCCAACATGATAGTTTGGAAAATGTAAGAAAATATTAGTTCATATAATTTGATATAGTGATTGTGATAGTTTGCACGAGACATGAATGCCCAACAGAGATGCCATTTTATTTCCAAGATGCAATCCTCGCTTGAACCTTGAAAGAATAAAACCATTCAGTTCGATCTCTTCCCCAAACCAAGATATGTTACACCCTCTGGCATACCAAGATATACTGGTCTTTTCTCTGGGGACCTAATGTTGTTGGACCGTAAATGATTTGCTCATGTTGATCATGTAGACAGAGTTTACCTGTGTAATTTGACGATATCAAACAATTTTTTTATTTCTTGACTGTTAACTTGACAAAATAAAATGGTATCATTAGCAAAGAATAAGTATGTTATAAAAGGAATATACCGCGGTCAATCTATGAATTTGTCTATCTATTTCATCCTTTCAAAGTAAATGAGAAAACCCATCCACATATAGAATAAAGAGGTAAGGAGAAAGAAGCCCACCCCCGTATTAATCCACTTGATGGGGATAGACCACCATACTAGTTTCCATTAACGAGAACAGAAGATAGTTGTGCTGCCTGCACAATTGAATATCACGTTGCACCATGCCTTGGGGAATCACAATCGTGTCGTGGCCATGGTGTCCGTCAAGAACCACCCACTCAACTCTATCAAAGGTTTTACACATGTCAAATTTGAGAGCACAACAGTCTTTCTTCTTTCTCTTAACAAAAAGGTACGGTTAGAGTTTACTCGACGATTCTTCGTAACAAAAATAAAAAGAGATCAAATTTCTCTCGCAATTGACACCGTGCCTACGAGTGTGCTGCAGCAAGCCTGACCTGTACCCTCTGACATCTAGCTGGAAACAACACTAGCAGTATGTACGTATATATTATAACGCTCGTTTTCCACGTTTGAATTTTATTTTAATTTAATAAAAATTAGTAATATCTAGTAATTTTATAATTTGTCTATAAAAAAATAATTATAATATTAAAAAATAATTTTAATATGTTTTCACAAATAATAATTAGTAATAATTTATAATTCATAATAATTTCAAGTTTGATATATAATATTAAGTATATAATATGTTATTTGTTAAAATTTTAATATTTGTTTTGTCTTCTTATTACGACTATATACATTATAGTGGAGAACGAAAAAATTATTGTTTGGACCTAAATAAATATTATAAGATTATTCATACAGTTTAGACTATATTGTAGCTTTTTAATAATATTTTATATTGTAATATATAAAGTTAATATTTTACTAAAAAGGACTTACCGCTATGATTTATATATAATAGTCTTCTTTTAAAGTATTAATATTTTGAATACTATTATTCATGGTGATATATATTTGAACTAAGTGAAAAAATGTTGGAATTTTATTCTAATTTGATATAGTCCTCATCATATATATAATTTATATATTATAATTTAAATATATTAATTAATAATATAATTAAAGATAACCACTATATGATGGTTATTCCTATAATTTCTTAATAAGAAAAGTTAAATAGGGGTTTTTTTTTGAAGTCTTCGATTTAGACATTTTTTTGTCACAATCGATCATCACCTTGGAATTGTAATATATTAGAAAATCTTAAAAGATCAATGGTGAAAATTTATCATGAGTAATGATTTATTTATTATAAATATATTTATGTATGATTTACATTCCTAATTTATACTCATATTTCACCCCCTTTCACATTTACCATTCACAGTAACTTCTACCATTCGCGATTAAAATAGCAAGTAAAACGTATATCTCCATGATTAATTTGCTATAAAATTTGCCATCTGTGTAAAGCCTAACCCATGGTAAAAAGATCAAACACAGTAGAAGACATGGCCTAGCTAGAAGCGAAAAATGGGAACGAGCGAACAATCAATGCAAAACAAACAATCCCCTGTGGAGGCAAAAGCGATGGTGTTGGTCGGCCCGTCTTCATCCCCAGGAGTACCACACCCCAAATCCAAAGCATAAGCTCGCAAAAGATCGCACAGACGCTAAGCTAAACGGAACGCAAACCACCAAAACACTTTAACTTCGCAATCGTACCAAAAGTGGTCCAAACATCATCTCTAAAAGCAGAAACAGGCGGCAAGAAAAGCAAGCAAGCAATAGTGACACCAGAATCTGCATCCCCTATCTTTCTTCACGTCAAAGCTATGGCTAATAATATAACCAATAGCTCCTCTCAATAACAATCCACAACATGAAATGCAATCCAACAAAGAGTACATGAGCACTATGTTTGGAATCTTGGGTACTAGAAGTTTGGTGTCAGATTTTTAGGCCTTGGTTGTGATCCTTAGATACACTACTTGGCTCGGTTAATCATGTCTTTGAATCGCTTAATGGAGTCGAGGCGTTGTAGCTTGAGCTGGTTCCGAAAGTTGTTGATAAAGTCGTCGGCCTTGGCGTCGACGCTCTCGTCGACCACCCTCGCCGCCCTCATCGTCGCCGGCCGCTTCACCCCGGTGATCTCCTCCTCCTTCCTCGACGGCTCCATGAACGCCGACTTCGAGCTCGCCCACTTCTTCATCTTCTTCGGCTCCTCCTCCTTCGGCTGCTCGTCGGCGGCGGCGCTGTCCGACACGCTCCTCCCTAAGTGGTGCTCCTCGACGACCGGTGGCGCCGGGGAGGGGTTGGGGTCGAGGAAGGCGGTGGCGGGTTGGATCTCGTCGGTCTTCTGGCGGTAGAGGTTGATGGACTTGAGGCGGTGGAGGACGGAGGAGGTGCGGGAGAGGTTGTTCTGGGCGGCTGCGGCGGGGGGGTGGCCGTCTTGGGCGGGCGGTTTATGATCGGGGGAGGTGGCGAGGTAGGAGGAGAATGCGATGGTGCCGATGACGATGTTGAGGAGGACGAAGAGGACGGCGGGGGTGAGCCAGCTATTCACGGATGCCCATATTGCTGGGAGAGACTCCTCCAACATGGCTGCGAGCCAGCTCTGCTTCCACCTGCTCTTTCAAACGAAATGTCTTCTCCTTCTACTTCTTCTGCTTGTTGGGGGGCTTTGGGAAGAAGACTTATAGTGATGGAGAGTAGAGCCGAAGAGAAAGGAAGGCGAGGAGTACCATATTTTTTACAGTTATCAGAGACGAAGGGATGGAGGGTATTTATTACGTTCCCACGCCAGCCTTGTTTTGATTTGGGAAAACATGACACATGACATGGGCTGAGATGTTAGTGTTTTAAGGCAAGTGTGTTCATCTTTCTTGGACTGGGTCTAGGTACTTCGAGATGGTCAAAACATCACTCCTCTTCAATCTCTTTCACTCAGCTCCAAAAAAATTATAAATAAAATATTTTATTAAATATTAAAAATATATTTATTATTAATATTAATTTAAATACATGTTAAAATAACGTAATTTTTGACACAAAAACTTAATTTTATAAAAAAAATAGGCTAAAAAATTAAGTATAAATTAAAATAGTGCATAAAATTGAAGCGTAATGGATTTGAAAATAATACCCGATATAAAGGGGTTACCTGGTAGAATATGGTATTTTAAAAAATAGCATTGAAAGCACACACAAAAAAATATAAATCAAAGACAAGTGGAAATTTTTCGAAGATAATAAATTAAACGAGATATGAAAGATATATAAGCGCATACGTGATTGATTTATTAAAATTTTTCACTTTAAATTAAATTAATTAATTACATTAATAAATCGAGGTTAAATATCTTTGTCATATCAATATGTATGATGAATGATTAACTGTATCAAATCTGAAATAAATATGCAATATTTTTTAATGACTTCGCATGATGCTCTGCAAAAAATTTAAATAAAATTTACTTTAATTTAATGAAACTAACAATTTCAATTGTATATGTAAATCTGGACTGTAAATTTATATTAATGGGTTATTAAGATGGATTTTTTAAATATTAATTATATTTACATAATTTTTATATGATTCACAGTCCAGCCAAAAAATATTATAAACCCTAAACAATTCCCCCCTTGCCCCATTCATGTAAGTCCGGATTCAAAAGCTTATGGCCTAAATTTAAAAAAGATAGAAACTATTCACCTTAAATTTACAATAAAAAATATCATAATTACCGCAGATGAATTCAACGTGAATTTAAAGTGAGCACGTCAAAATAGGACTAGGTATATTAAATGCCCATCGGTTTCCTACCGACTGCAATGGGCATGGAATAAAAAGAGCTTAACTATATATTAAATAAACAAATAAAATGAAGCTAATATATGCTTTTTGTTCTTTCATAGCGGGTTATTATATGCTTTGAGAAAAAGAAAAACAGCTTTGCTTATATTCATGTCAATGATGAAGATAATTTGTCTAATTAGAGAAAGATACGTACATAGAAGACCATATTTTTTTGGTTGCTATTTTAATATATTTTAATTAGCCGATATTAAACAATCTCATGTAACATTCGTGTCCACTAAAAACAATAAAAAATATCATAATTACCATAGATGAATTTAATGTGAATTCAGTTATCGAAAAAATTGAGTCAATCTACTTGCCTTAACAGAAAAATCCGAATTCATCAATAATAAAACATATATAGTTCATGACCTGAGTTCTAGAATTATTATATGAAGACGAACCCGGAAAATACTTTCAGAAAGAAAAAACTTTGAAAATATTGTAAAACTGAGATGGTGGTAGTCTTTTAAAAAAAAATTCTTTTATATGCTGAAGGAAGGTGGTAGTCTTGTTGGAAGTAGGTATTACGTTTACATCAATGCAAAATAGTACTGCTCATGGTCCCATACGTGTCCTATGTTACATCAACGTCTAGTAGAACAATATAGAAAAACAATTGCGACAAATATTAGTTTGGAAGGGATTAAGAAAGACTTGGAAGTCAATGCCTCATAGAGTCATAGTAATCGAGGTTAAAAAGAAAAAATTGTACCATAATTCCCAAAAACGTCAAGAATATATATATACACGCTGAAACAGACTCAGAAATCAGAGTCCTCTTCACCACGTCGCACCACCACGTATAGATCTTGTGCCGATCGTTCAACATGAGCTGCACCCTTTACACTTGCCAAGTCCCACACACTAATTATAATTAGGACCAGATTCCAGGCGTAAGGAGTTGTCAACGTTCAACACCTTAACTAACTCCATAGACCTTAGTGCAACTTTCGAGTCAACATATGAATAACTCTCGGAACTTCGGTTAACAAATGTCGACTATGCATGGTTTAAATAGATCATCTCCACTGATCACTCGTTTCTATATGTTCAAGGGTCGGTAAAGACAACGTGTAAACGCAAGACTATTAGCAGTTCATCTTGTCTGTTTTCTGTCCTGCATAATTGAAGTTGGATCTTATCAAGTCCATGGATAGTACATATATAGTTAGATGAATTTATGTAACATGGGGACTCTCTTTCTTTGATGCTTCATATTTTGCTGATCGTACAAAACATACATTTTACCAAGGGAAGTTTAACCAAGCAAGATGACTTGTACGTATAATTACATAAATTACAATATATCCAAAAGTCAAAACAAGCTACTCCACTAGTTTCATCTCAGCTTGCACGTCATATTCTTTAGAGCATTATGAATTTTTTAGTTCTTGTACATGCATAAATTTTGTATATATGATCGTTTATATACGCAACTAGTCACTTCCATGTCAAAATGAATGTGCATTAGTACTTATAGAGCTTGACATATAATTTGTTTAAGCTGCCATATATATTATGACAAAGAAAAGGAAGAACATTTTTTAATGGTGAAAAAAAACATACATGATGGTTAGCTAAGGGGCAGGACATGGGCCAAATACAATTATTTTATCCTACATATAATTATTATAATACATACAGTTATTAAATATGAAGTGAAAATAAAATTTATAAACATTAATATAAATAGAAGTAGGAAGGAAAAGGGAATAACAAATCTTTAATTAAGCCAGGTTTATTATATGTATGTCCCTACTCGAACTGATCAATGCCCGTTGGAAGTTAAGCGCGCCTGTTGGAAGATCAATATAATGTATTTCCCACTAATTTATCTTCTCTATAACTACTATATTTAAGTTTTCATCACTTAATCTTGCTTGATGCTTCTTACGGATCACATTAAAATAAGACAAGCCTTTATTATATTGTTCAATAATTGTAATAAATATTGGATATAATAATTTAAAATCGAGAATGAGTTACATGAGCAAAAGGCAAAAAAAAAAATTCTTGCACCACAACTTTTGATATTGGTTGTCCGACCTATCCTTTTTTTTTTAAAAGAAAAAGAAAAAAAAATCCCTCCCATGCCCGTAGCTGACCAATGATCCAGTTGACCCCCAGCGAGCATTTGGTTGCGCAACTCAATATGCTCACACAATCGCATGTGGCTGTGATGGATTTGGCCAGAGAGAGGCCAGGTTTGGCTGACCATAACCAGATCTAGCTAGATGGCAAAAAATTTTTTTTTTTAAGGGCTGGGTGGCTAGATCCAGCCAAGGCATGCCGGACTTAGCTACCAGCGGCCAAATCTGGCCATGGATAGCCAAATCTGGTTGGCTTGTTTGAATTTGACAATCGATGCCAGAAAAGGACGAGGTAATTTTTTTTTGTAATCATCAAATTTAAGCTATCATTATAATTTGACGAACTAGATTAGAGTTTAGGGTAGAAAACTATTCTTACCTCTTGTTCAGGAAAAAAAAATTTTGTTTATAATTTTAAGGCTCAAGTTCAACATGAAAAAGGAGCAAAATGAATATGTTATGTTCTCCTTCTAATAGTATTGGATTTGAATATATATATTTTGTAAAACCCGTGATTCGAGTCATGGTTTTATAGTCGTTTGCCGATCGGTTCAACCGTCAGACCGAATTGAGTATGTTTTAGAACACGTGTACTGAGCCGATACCGGTCGCGTGTATGAGCCATGAGGGTCATGTGTACCCGAGTATGTGATGATAACGTCATGAATGAGCATAGAATGAGTTTTCAGAATATATGAGAGTATACAGTTGATGATTTTAAATTTCTTCACTTTGTGCCTGTAGAAATAATTTTAGGCCGTTTACCGCATTAGGACGCGTTATGGGACAGTTTAGGTGGGTTATTAGTTATAGAGTATGTCGTTTGGATGTGGTGATGGTTATTTTATTTTATGGGATTTCTCCCGATTTTTCTATATATTTTTTAGATTTATTACGCGTTAGTTATTATTCTTGACATTTTTCCCCTTCCAAACCCTATTCCCGCCACCCCTGGATTCGTGGCCGCCGCCGCCGTTGCCGGCACCGCCCAGCTGCCGATCGACGTCGCCCTGCCCCACCATGGCCGCCGCGATGAAGGGATTGTCGCGCTTAGCGCCGCGCCCGGGATGAGTTCGCGTCGCTGATTTTGCAGCCGACAACGGTCGCCATTGCTGTCTAGTGGCCGCCTCGGCATCACCGACCACTCAGCGACCGTCCTCGACTGAAATTGGAGCCGATCGCCACCTTGGCCGGCCGGATCTAGCCACCCATAGCCATCGCCTATTTTTGGCCTTTTCGAGCAAGCCGCCGCCTCCGTTGGCCGCGTTGACACCACAGACACGTCGGGCTCGCCGAGGTGATTCCGATGGTACCCTATACGGCCCCGATCTGACCAGTAGACGCCACCGGCGATTGTCGCCGGAAAACCGCCAGAGAGTTGCCTGAAAACCATGGAAAACCGCCAGAACCTGCCGGAAAACAGAAATTATTGGAATTCGCTGGAATTCGTCAGACCTTCCGCAGAGTTCATCCAAATGAACCCGATTGAGCTTCGGGCACTGTCGAGCGCCAAATTCGAGGTTTAGGACGCACACACGACGAAACCCTAACAATCACTGATTGTCGACGACGCGAGGTATAATTACCTCCAAGTTATTATTTAGAATTGATGATTGTTAAACAACATCCTAGGGTTGATTAATTGATATGATAAATGTCGAAATGTAAATGAAACGATGAATTACATGATGTGATTAAGAATGATGAGGATTAAGTGACTAATGAGGTAGTCTGAGCATGATAAGTGGTTAACATAATTTAGAAAAATATAATAAAATTGATATGAATAGGGTGACTTAGAATTATTTACATTAATAATTGTTTGACTACTACTAAATGTTTGCATTGTGAGTCTGGTAATTATATGAGTTTGATGCATCATGTAGTTAGCGGGCGTTAGTATTTGGTTCTGATGTGTAAGTACGGAGTAGGAGCTCACAGCCTAGGCGCGATGTCACGTTTGGAGCTTCTACCATGTCCGTTTAGGACTCATCTGTGTTTTAAGCTCTATTCCATCGCAGGTTTGGATTTCTATTTGCACGACGAGTTAAGTGAAGTTTTATTGGATCCAATTTAACTAGGGCCATTTAGCCAAACAGTTTTTTCGAGATTAATAACCCTTGAGGATGAGATCCCTCGAGTATGTTTTCGGAAACAAAATCCACCGCAAGTTGCCTTCACGCCTATTATATTAAATTCCCTACCCAGGCCTATATATATATATATATATAGTTTTCATGTTTTCAGTGAGAGATGGAAAGAGGGAGGTGGC
>JAVDBV010052292.1:0-12101 GCA_032619315.1 Piper longum
CCGACAGCGAGGTCGCTGGCGGTAGGTAGCGATGCGTCAAAACATAAGAAGGGGGAGAGCAGGGGAGGGCAGTTTTGTAATAAAAATTTAACTAGATCCCAACTCGAGTCAAATTTTTATTACAAAATAAATTTTAAAAAATAAAATAATTTCGTAATAAAAACTTGACTCGGTCTTGCTCGAGTCAATAATAGGAAACAATTTTGTTTAAAAAATAAATAATTTCGTAATAAAAACTTAACTCGGTCCTGAATTGAGCCAATATTCGAAAATAATTTTTTTACAAAAAAACTAAAAAAAATTTAAATAAAAACTTGACTTGTTCCTGAGTCGAGTTAATATTACAAAATAAATTAAAAATAAAATAAAATAAATTCGTAATAAAAATTTAACTCGTAGGGGAGAGTTGAGTCAATTTTATAAAAAAATTAAAAATAATTTAAAAATAATTTTGTAATAAAAATATGACTTTCTCTGGATCGAGTTAATATTATAAAATAAATTTAGTAGTAAAAACTTGACTCACTCTAGATCGCTCCTTACTCGCTCGGGACTGAGTTAAGTTTTAAAAAAAATTATTTTGTAATATTGATTCAAATCAGAAGCGAGTAAGGAGCGATCTCGAGAGAGTCAAGTTTTTATTATTAAATTTATTTTATTATATTGACTCGATCGGAAGTGGGTCATGTTTTTATTACAAAATTATTTTTAAATTTTTTTTTAAAAAATTTGTGATATTAACTCGACTCTCCCCCCGCGAGTCAAGTTTTTATTATGAATTTATTTTAATTTATTTTATTTTTAATTTATTTTATAATATTGACTCGCTCGTAGTAAGTCAAACTTTTATTATAATTTAAAAAAAAATTTTAAAAATTATTTTCGAATATTGGCTCGATTTGGGACCGAATCAAGTTTTTATTACGATTTTATTTTATTTTATTTTAAATTTATTTTGTAATATTGACTCAACTCAGGAGCGAATTGAGTTTTTATTACAATTTTTTTTTGAAAATTTTAGTAATATTGAATTGTGCCCCCCCCCACGAGTCAAGTTTTTATTACGATTTTATTTTATTTTATTTTTAAATGTATTTTATAATATTCACTCGACTCAAAAACGAGTCAAGTTTTTATTACGAAATTGTCATCGCATTATCCTTCACCGGATCGTAATTATATACTCCATTTTTTCACGCTTTATACGAGGAATTATCTGACCATATTGTAATATTTGGATCATCCTACGTTGTTATACTTTTTAAAAAAACCCTTTATCATTCTTAAATCGCTACTTTTCTTAGTTTTCTCTTATTTTTATCATTCCATGTTTATATAATATTATATATATATATATATATATATATAGTAATAATCAATTGTATTTTAATCTTGGTCAACCCACAACGTGAAGCGGCACGCCTAAATAAATATAATAAAGAAGATATATATTGATCAATGGGATGTTGATGATCTTCATATCTCGACATGAACTGAATATTAAACATTGGTGATGCCCAGCTAACTAAAACCTGTTTTTTATTTGGCGGATATCATTGATGGAATCTGTTTTATGATGGCGAAACATAATTAATTAAAAAAACTATATAATAAGAGTTTGGAGTTATGACGGTTACCATAGTACAAACAATCCTAATTATTAGTTAGACAGATTTATCAATATGGTTAATTTATAATTATTGGGTTAATCCTGCAATATCAGTTTTGAGAATGGCCAATGACTATTATCGAGTTAGTCCCATAGCAATTCTATGGAGGGTCAATTGTATGTAGACTTTAGGAAAACCTTAATTCTTGATGTAGCTCTTAGAATAAGAAATTCCTTTCAAAACTTATATATCGAGTTCATGTGAGCCTTAACAAAAATTTTCGCCTCATTAACCCTATATATATCCATTGCAAAGCATTACCAATGACTCAAAGATCACTACAAATCAAAGGTTGGTGTGGTGAAATTGCAAAAGTACATTTTGTTTACTAAATAATAGCAAACTACATTATACTTAATATCCCATAATCAGAAACGTGATGCCAGAGAACATTTTTTTGCCCAAATATTCAGAGCAAAGCTAAATTCTTAATACCCCACGAGGAGAAAGGTGATTCCATAATGGTATTGGATGACATGACTAAATCAAAGTGCATGGTGTAGTGGGTTACATGTAGACATAATAAAGAGTATATATCATTTTAGATTTTCTGATATTTACGGATGAACCGATCAACATCATTATGATAGTATTTCAATTTATAAATCATAGATAATTCAGAATTTTCATTTTATTGGCATCATTTGTTTTCACCTTGTTAATATTTGTCAAAAATTCTACTTACTTGATGAGTTCATGAATTTTATTTTTTTGATTGAGCTCGTAACTAGCCTCTTTTAATTTTTTTAATGTTCTTTTTGTTTGTCTTGTCTTTATTTAAGTTTTAAAATTATATCTACATTAAAACTTGGTGAACAGTGAATGGCAACTTATCCTGTCACAGACAAGTCAAATTAGGCTGATTTGCCTTCAATTCAAATCGAGCCTAGCTATTAATATTCAAGTTAATTCGAGTTCAAGCATAAACTACTTTGTATTTGTAAAAAATGATCTGTTTTTGTATAAATTACAATAAATTTTCATTTAAAAATGATATTTCACTTTATCTTAATTTTGTACATAAAATAATCCATTAAACTTCATTTTTTTCAAGCTTATTATTGTGTCATGCATTATATTATTTTAGTAATTTTTTCAGGGATTACTAATATTCATATAAAAAAATAATATATTTTTATATAAATTATTAAATTTTGAATCGAGCCAAGCTTAATCAAATTTAATCAAGCTCTAACAACTCTTAAAGGCATTGGAATTTATTTATTATATTTAAAACTGCATCTATGAAATTTGTTTAACTACTTCTCTGAAGTACTGTTTCTATTATTTATATTAATTTGCTCTGTAGTATATCCTTCTTCTTTCCAAAATCCTTGGCAAATCGGTAGGGCTTCTCACCAATCACTGCCATGGTAGATGAAGCAGTTCTCGATCGCATTCTAGTCTACCTGTACCTCGCACTAATGGTCGCCTATTGTTATAACCTTGATTCATAGGTTGCCCGAATATCTAGGGTTTGTATGTTGTTCCTTATTATACTCCGTCCATGGAAGGGTAGTTCATACTATCCTAGTGGTGAAACAACATACAATTTTTTATCATATGTCATAGTTGTAATGACAAAGTATGGATGCTTATAGGTTGTCAGAACACCTAAGAATACTATCAGATTCCAAGATTCTAGATACGAGCATATTGAGAGATAATATTTGGCAACGTACACTAACTCATTGGGCCATAAGGAGTGTGCACCAAGTGTTGACTAGGGTGTACCGAGCAAGGTGTGTTTATTGGCTTCAAAGTTGACCTCAAGATGTTGGGTATGGGTCACAAGTGCTGATCATGATCGAGTGTTGCCGGTTGGAGTTACCAAGCATGCCAAGGAGTGGTGATCGATCATGCCAAAAAGTAGGATTACCGGTCGTAGTTGTGCTCATGGGCTATCTGTTGACTGGGGGATTTCTTAGTAGACTTGAACTTGCTCGAGACTTTAAGGAGGAGGTTTTGAACGACTTGGAGAAGTGCTAGACTTAGACATCAAGGTTGACTAGGTGAAGTAGCTTTGAACTTGCTCGAGACTTCAAGGAGGAGGTTTTGAACGACTTGGAGAGGTGCTAGACTTAGACATCAAGGTTGACTAGGTGAAGTAGCTGAGATGGAATCTTGGTAGAGCAGCGATCAAACCCAAATCCTATTGCAAGTCGGATGTTGGGGTTTGAGGTTCCTTTGCTTAAGGGGTTCTTCCACGACCATGGAGTTTCAAGTCAAGTTAGACTTGGGAATTGGTTAGGAAGAGTTAGAAAAGGATATACTCTTTCCTATTTGCCATGTTGGAGTTTGCAATGATGTATGAAACAATTCTTATAAATAGACTGTATCCTTAGAAATATGGGATCATCACGAGAGGAATGATCAATCACAAAAAGGGAGGACGTCTTTGAGAGGATTTTACTGATTTTGATTCATGTTTGATTGAGTTAAATTCATGTATTAGTTGTTCTCATTGAGGAGTTCGACTGGGGATGTGTAGTTGTAACGATTACTTGTTAGAGGGGTGATCCAGGGTGAGTCCCTTTCTGAACGAATAGCATTGGGGCAAGGCCTAGTAAGGCTGTCCACAAGGTCGAGCAAGTGCTTAAGAGGATTCAAGTGCTTATATTTCTTGTATTATTATATTAATTTAAGCTTGGGAGTGGTTCCCCTAGATCTGCGTTTCGCTTGTTGTTTGTTGTGATTAGGCAATGAACTTTAGATCTGGGTAGTTAACAAAGTGACTAGTAATGAGGACTAGTTACTGAGACAAACAAGGGTAAAGGCCACCATAGCTGAGCACTATAATTGGTGTTTGGTGAAGATTGGGTAGTGACTAGGAGTGTTGCTATTTGGTTCTCGGGATAGCTTATCTATAAAGAGTAATAATAACCGAGACATTGTATCCGGTCTACTTGTGTGTGATTGAGCACGGGTGATCGAGCAAAGTTCAAATAGTAGTATGGGATTAACCCTAATTGAGGTAGATTGTTGTTGTTTGTAGTTTTGAGTGTTGAGACTTGAACGAGGAAGTAGATTTTGAGGATTCGATTGGTTTTGGTGATTAGTTAATCTCTAAATTGTGATAGTGACCAAGTAGTAGGAGTAGTATTTTGGAGTTGCTTCTGTGAGTTTATTGCTTACTGCATAACTTGTGGAAGGCTAAGTATTCTCGGGGGTGAGAATACACCGCATAGGAGAGGATTTAGGGTGAAAATTTTATTCTAGAATTTACCTTGTGACAGTTGGTATAGGAGCAATGTTACATTTGACAGAAGGGAAAAGTTACCTTCGATAGAAGGGACAAGTTCCATTCTATAGTCAACCTTTGTTAAGACGATCACATGGTTAAATGAACTACAGATCCTCTCAGGGAGAGAGTAGCATAGTTGGAAGTGTTGGTAGGAGGGCCTATCAATGGTGGTGATGCCCACAAGGTGTTCGATAGATTACGAACCCTAATTGAGGAAGTGTTGAGGGTTAGCGAACAACTGGAATCCAGTAGTGCAAGAGGAGATGACATGGCTGAGATGGTGGATCATCTCAGGAAAGAATTGGATATGGTGTGTGCTGATGTGGCTCTTTTGAAGCGTGCACTACTCAATTAACTTTAGCAAGGTAATGTTGACCTAACAACCGAACTCCCAGGAAGGCTTAAGGTGTTGAAGCCAAAGAAGTTTGAGGTACATAAATCAGTGAACGATCTGGAGAACTTCATCTGTGATATGTAGGAGTATTTTGAAGCTGCTAAGATCCCTGATCGTAGGAAAATTTCTATAGCCACTATGTCTTTAATTGGTGATGCTAAGTTATGGTAAAGGAAACATACCGAGGACAATGAGAATGCGGGATTTCCTAAGATCGAGACATGAGAAGCCATGAGAGGAGAACTCAGGGATCAGTTCTTGCTGATCAATATGGCAAGAGAAGCTTTGAAAAAGCTTAGATAGACTCAACAGTAAGAGGGTACATCAAATAGTTCAGATCATATCTTTTGGATATTAATGATATGTTAGAATATGATAAGCTCTACAACTTTGTGATTGGATTGCAACCTTGGGCACATATGGAGTTGAGAAGGTAGAAGTTGTAGGACTTGCAGGTGGCATTAGGTGCAGTTGATGCCCTAATAGACTTGAAGGCTGCATCTAGTCATGGTGAAGATGACCTAGTTTCCAAGGATAAGGAGGAGTTGGCAAAGAGTGATAAGGGAATGTCATTCAAGTCGAGAGCAAAGGAGAAGAAGAGTGCTTTTCCTAGGGTTGAGAAGGACAAGTCCAAGAGAGGTCATGAGAGATAGAGACGAGGGCAATTTCTCTGTGGAGGTCCTCATTGGGCTAAGGAGTGCCCAACCAATCCGAGGGGAAGGTCAATGCCATACAGGCTGAAGAGGAAGATTCTGATTTAGATGAGCCAGCTCAGATATCTACATTATACGTGATTGGAGCTTTGAGAGTTGAAGAACATAAACATAGACGTTTAGGGTTGATGTATATTCTGATGACTTTAAATGAAAGAGAGGTTTCAACATCGGTGGACATGGGGGCAACATATAACTTCATTTCTATGAAGGTGTAGGATCAATTAGGGCTGAAATCGAGGTTAGTACCAGCAAGATCAAGGTTGTGAATTTTCCAGCAAAACAAATTTTGGGTTTGACAAAATGAGTCCAGATCTACTTGGGGGAGTTCAGTGGCTGAGCTGACTTTATGATCATGAAAATTGATGACTTTCAGGTAATTCTTGGCAACAATTTCTTCACGCCAATGTAAGAGTGCTTCCACACTGAGGAGGAGTGATGGTTATGTGTCTAGGCAATGGTTGCTTTGTATGGGGACATAGCAAACCTACTGGACTAGAAGATCTAAGGACTCAAGAGGGGCAGCTAGCAGTGCTGTAATTGGCCATGGGTAGTGAGGAGAAGAGTTCTACTTATCTTGTAGATATGGTATGTGGGGAGGAGGAGCTTCCCAGCAACCCGAGTGACCAGTTAGGGTACATTTCCAACAAGAGGCCTGAACACTAGTCGGGTGTATATCTTCCATGCAGCTAAGAGAGGCATGTAACAACTTCGTGTAGATTGCCAAGGCCCCAGCCTGAGTGTGAGGGAGGATACCTAGAGGACTTTTTGAGTTGCAGAATCTGACTAAGCTTAGAGTAGTGGAGTCCCTAGGGAAGAAAGTTGGCGAGGTGCAAGTGGGGAAGACTAAATTCCAACAAGGGGTGGATTTGCCAAAATTTAACACGGAGATTTGAGTATGGAACCTCTTGTAGTTGGACAGCTGCTTCGAGGAGTATTTTCGGGATTACATGAGAGAGTTGCTACGAAGGAGCATGGGAAGGCTCTATACCCTTGCCAATGTTGAAAGGCAGCAACCCATGCAGATGACATGGGCATTCGATGGGGAGCACATCCATGAATTTGAATGGAAGGACCAGAGACTCACTCATATCATTAATTGACGATACTAACCGATGATGAGGCGCAGAGAGATTCATTATATCTGGAGTCCTGACAGACAAAGATGAGGCGTTGATGGGAGATCGACTTTTTCCTAGATTTAGAGGAGATGTTCATTATGGGGAGTGTAGTGGATAGAATATGGAAGTTTGTAGTCTTCATGGAGAATCCACAACCATGTTCACTAAAGATTTAATTCTTCAGAGAGAAGTCAGATACTTCGAGATACGGGCTGATGGAGTAAGTGTTGAATCCGGAGTTAGGATTTCATTTACCACTTTGTTTGGCTTGCAGGGAGGCAAACCAAACCTCTCTATCACCGCTTATCTAGTTAGATAGCCACTAGATGAGGTGAGTCCTTGTTGGGAGAATGACTACTAGTTTTGTACATGGAGGTGGAAAGGTTAAAATACTTGATTTACTAGCTACATCGTGGAGTCTTAAAATAAGTGCTTTGAGCCGACAACTCTTGGAACCATGAAGAGTTGTTTGTCTGAGTATGACAAGGAGAATACGGAACTTAGAGGTTGAAGCATACAGTTGATGGGAGTGTGTGTACATGCGAGGTATGTGGTGCAACAAATCGAGGATGATGTGATGGAGGAGCTAGTACCACTTAGCTATGAATCTATGGTAGATAGAGAAGATACATGGCTAAATTATATATTCCTAGTGGTGGTCGAGGAGCTGAATCTTCTTGTACGAGGCAAGGCGTATTTCTGGTTGGAGGACATATTAAGGTGGATGATCAAATTTGACTTTAGAAGCAGGGGGAGTGACATTCCTTTTGAGGAGGGCATTGGCTCTCATTGGTGGGGGAAGATGTTACGACCTTTATTCATGGGCTGCCTGGATACCTAGGGTTTGTATATTGTTCTTAGGCATACTCAGTCCATGAAAGGGTAGTCGGTGCTATCCTAGTGGTTAAACAACTAACAACTTGTGATCATATGTCATAGTTGCAATGACAGCTGAGCATGGATGCTAGGAGCTTGTCAGAACACCTAAGAGTGCTATCGAGTTCCAAAGGGTGGAATCAAGCATTACCGAGACTTTAGATACAAGCATAACATAATGTTGAGTAACCTACGCCACCTCATTAGGTCACAAGGAGTGCGTACCGAGCGTTGGCTAGGGTGTACCAAGCAAGCTGCCTCAACATGTTAAGTACAGGTCATAAATGCCAATCATGATCGAGTATTGCTGGTTGGAGTTACTGAGCATGCCAAGGAGTAGTGATCGATCATGCCAAGAAGTAGGATTACCAGTAGTGGTTGTGCGCATGGGCTAGTTGGTGACCGTGAGATTTCTTGGTAGACTTTGACTCGGTCGAGACTTTAGGGAGGAGATCTTGAACAACTTAGAGATGTGCTGGACTTAGAAATCAAGGTAGACTAGGAGAAGTAGCTGAGATTGAGTCTTGGTAGAGCCGCGATCAACCCAAATCCAATTGGGAGTCGGATGTTGGGGTTGAGGTTCCTTTGCCTAGTGGTTTCTTCCACGACGATGGAGTTCCATAATTGGATTCGCTAGGCTTAGTGGGGTTGTCCATAAGGTCGAGCAAGTGCTTAATTGGATTCGAGTGCTTGTATTCCTTTTATTATTATGTTAATATAAGGTTGGGAGTGGTTCCTGTGTTTTGTTTGTTGTTTGCCGTGATTGGGCAAGGACCTTTAGTACCAGGTCATATTCGAAGTTAACAAAGTGACTAGTTATGAGGAAGTTACTGAGATGAGTAAGGGTAAAGGCTCACACAACTGGGCAGTATAATTAGTGTTTGGTGAAGATCAGGTAGTGACTAGGAGTATTGCTACTTAGTTCTTGTGACAACTTATCGATAGTAAGCAGTACTAATATCCAAAAACACTGTATTGGGTGTGCGTGTGTGTGATCGAGCACCGGTGATCATGTAAAGGACAAACAGTGGTACGAGATTAACCACAATTGAAGTTGATTGCTATTGTTTGTAATATCGAGTGTTAGGACTTGAACAAGGAAGTAGTTTTGGAGGATTTGATTGGCTTTGGTAATTGGTTAACCCCTAAATTGTGATAATGACCGAGTACCAAGAGTAGTATTTGGGAGTTGCTTCCGAAAGTTTATCCTTTATTGTGTAACTTATAGAAGGCTGAGTGTTCTCGGGGGTAAGAATACGCCACATAGGAGAGGATTTTGGGAGAAAAAATTTACCCTAGAAGGGGCCCAGTGACAGGCTACCATGCATGGCTCTTGCATTGAGTGGCAAAGCATCCTCTCAAGATGGTTATAGGCCTCAACTTCATCAATAGTGAAGTTTGGGTTCAAGCCATGATGGAGTCGAGCATCATCTTGATCAACCCAAATTTTGTTCTCACATTTTTTTTTCATTCCAATAATGCGCCAATCAAATGCCAACCTCATATTTTGAATTTGTGTTCGATAAAGAGCTTTGAGTCGTGCTACATTGAAAAGTTCAAGGCTAGGCTTGATTAAATGGATTTCAAACTCAAATTTTGAGCTAGCTCGAATTTAATCGAGCTTCAAATGCAGTTAAAACTAATCACCCTCATTTTATAATTTGATTGTGTTCTTCAAAATAAAAAAAATATTGAGCTTTAAGTCGAGCTAAACAAAAAAGTTTTAGGTCAACTTTGAATGAAACTTCAAATGGTTATTTTTTCGAACTTAAAGTTAAACAGCCCTAAATCCAAACACTTATAACCAATCCATATTTTGAATTTGTGTTGCCAAAAAGCATGAAATGTATGATAATCTTTTAGCAGTACCAAGGGAAGACTTGGTATGGCGGTGCAGACAATGAGGAACAGCATAATATCCTCCACCCTGATTGCCACCGTCACCACCATGCTCAGCTCCCTCATCGCCGTCCTCATGGCCAACAAAAGCGGCGCCATGCCGATCTTCCAGACGAGCGGCATCGTCTACGGGGACCGGAGCGAGCTGTGCCTCATCGTCAAGTACCTCTCCCTCCTCTGTTTCTTCGCCGCCTTCCTCATGAACGTGCACTCCATCCAGTGCTATACCTCATGTGAATGGAGGGATTCACGCTAGGCGCTTTAACCTATGGAAAAATAAATCAAAACACATAAGAAGAAAGAAATAAAACAAAGTGAGATGCAATGATATTTTACTTGGTTCCAAATTGTTCAGTGTGAAGCCACAAGAAATTTTGATATGAGCCGCTATTTGTAGTGGCCTCTTTCATGATATTGTTTATCCCATGTACCTAAGCTGTCACAATCAATATTTGTAGGTATCTCCTACCCATTTTTCAAGTACATCTTGGAACAATTGATCTTTTGAAAATTCGAATTGATGGCGAAAGAATGGGAATTTTTCAATTAGGTTTTCGCCATCATTTCTTCTTCTTATCATTTTTGTTTATAAGATATCTTATGATTTATGCGGCTATCGTTTTGAGATATGTCTTGAGAGAGCGTTGAGTTATACATAATTTTTTGGTGCTAAAAGAAATTTGTTGCTCTGTATATGCAAAGTTTCAATCTTGCTATCAACTTGGCAATGTATCTGTACATATTTTTTGTACCGAGTTAGAATTTGCTTGAATTTTCAGGATGTCAAGTTTATTGATGAATTGGTTCTTTATGCATTCTAGTTTGAAAAAAAATTGAAATAAAATGCCGATATTCATGTTATGAGGAGGATTGAATGTATTTTTCCTGTGTTGGTGGCTGGCCTTCGCATGCAATTTACCAATCCTGATGCCAAAAACTCCTTGGAAAAAAGTTGTGTATAACTTAACTAATCTATGAAGAAGTTGAAAGTAAGGTACATATGCTCACGTTCTTTTGTTAATCGAGGTACTTCCAAGTCTTCAACTCATAGTTTTAAAACTCGGGGTATCACAGCCTTTGTCTGGTCCTCTTTAGACAATACACCGGGTTTATGCATACCCAGCACATTGTCACAGTTCTTGGGAACATCATAAATCGATTCCCGGCCCAATTTCAGGCCAGATGTTTGAGCAATTTAGCATGGGTTAAGAGGCCTACGTTGGTTTATATAGATCAGAAACACAGTGATTTCATCACTTGTTGGCGATGTTGGACTAATGTTTCACTGCCAACTAGTTAATAAATATATAGATTAAACAGAAATCAATAATAAAGTAAAGAGCTTTGCTCTAACGAACATTTCAAGGAAAGCTGAGTATGATGTCCCGGACGATCTCTATACTTAATATTTTAAGTATCTTCTTCATTTTTTTAAAAGTTACTCTTTAAATAACTCTTTAATTGTAAAATTCCTCTTTAAATGACTTGTTAATTTTAAAATTGGGCTTTAAGGTGTGTGCCTTTAAATTTTCAAATTTATTAAAATATAATTAAATTCAACAATAAATCTTAATATTTTTTTATTAATTTTTAAATATATAAACGAGAGAAGATGTAAAATAAAAAGTTGAAGTTAAAAAAGCAATTAAATCATAAATAACTAAATATAAAAAATTTGAAAATGTTGAATAATAATTTGTTAGTATGAGATGATAATAGGTTGTAAATGGAAATGACATTTTTTACTTGTGATTCTTACCAATTCTTACTTGAGATTCTTACCTATTTTGATTCTTACCACCTACATGTCCATTACGGTCAATGACACCGAATTTGAAACTATGCTTGAACTTGATTGGTTTTGGGCCTCATGACATTTCTATATATCGTTAAAAAAATACAGTTTGAAACACCAGTTAGCTATTGAAACTCTCATGTTATGTAGATATCATGCAACTTCTTAGGGGATCAAATTCTACTTATCAGATGTGCCTCTAGTTTTGAATTCTATCATCGCTTGAAGCCAATTGTTAATTAAGCGGAAGAAAAACTACAACAACCAAATACACTGTCGACCGTAAGACGTGTATATTTATAACAAGTTGTTTGTTTCATTAACTTATCCGGGCTACACGAGGTGTTATTGTGCACAATATATATATATATATATATATATATTGTGCA
>JAVDBV010052293.1:0-10790 GCA_032619315.1 Piper longum
CGGACAACCCTGCCGTCCGCATTGCCGCATCCGTGTAGAAATTATTGAACTTTGTCTGAGTATATATGGGTGTCTTCTTCACGCCCTCGTGGCTCTTGCCACTGCCCTGCCCCCTCCTCAGATTCCAGGTTTTTGCTTCTTCTTTCCCCTTTCTCTGTAGATTTTGTACGATCAAATTTGAATTCTGATCTTGTTTTTTATCTTTCTCTTGCTGTGTTTGATCTGCAATCTTGCCTGTTTGAGCCGGATCTCGCTGCTACTTATTTGGTTCAGTTTCTAGCATGCTGTGCTGTTTTCGTGGCCGCATTGTGCTTGCATGGTCTAAACGTGATGCCTTGGGTTATGTTCTACGTCTGGCTGACGCTTGTTTGTGCTGTGTTTAATGATGATGCCATAGTTGTCTTTGTGGGAAGAACGTTGCAGAAATGTTGATGGACGTTTTTTTTTTTACAATTTTCCTTAAATTTTGCATGCATCAAGTGTTCCTGTATTTACTTGAAAAATAGTTAAAATTGTGTTTGCTAATTTTCAGCTTGTTTAAACAAGCTCATCGTCATCATTGATCACTTCCCCAATAATTGAAATATTTAGATTTTATTATTTAAATTATTTTGAAATATTTCGAACTCGTATTTTATACCCATTCATTGATATGATAGTTGTTTAGATAAACTTTTATGTTTATGTTTTTGTTTTTTTGGATACAGGACTGAAGCTGATCTACTTGGGTTGAGCCATGGCTCCTGCAGCTGCTCATTCTGATTCGTTGCAACCCAGAGGTCGTAAAGCGTTTCTATCTTCTTACCCTATTCATTTGCCTTATTCCCCATTTTTCTTCAACGTGCATACTGATTTTGATCCTGGCAATCCTTCCGTCAATGGTTGTGCTGTTCATCATCCATATTCTAATCATATCTTGATTCTAGTTACAATAATTAATTCTGTCTTATTTTACGAGATGTAGGCAACTATGTAATGAGTGTGTTCTATTTCTTTGTTACTGTGGCAGTCACTATTCAGACAACAAAGCAGTATTTCTCTAATATGTATGTGTGCCATTGTTCTTGCAAAAATTATTGGCTGATGTGGTAATTGCTTGTGTTGTTCTCTGTTAGATGTATGTGTTGTGGGTGTTGCACGAACTCCAATGGGAGCATTTCTTGGTTCCCTTTCATCCTTATCGGCCACTAAATTGGGATCCAAAGCTATTGAAAGTAAGATTTTAGTAAGTTTTGCGGTTTGGGATTAATATTGCATCTTTAGTGTTTAGGTATTGATTTGGCCCATTCATGTGCAGGCGCTCTCAAAAGAGCTAATGTTGATCCCAAGTTGGTAGAGGAAGTATATTTTGGCAATGTTCTAAGTGCTAATTTGGGGCAAGCTCCAGCTAGACAGGCTGCACTAGGTGCTGGGATTCTCAACACTGTTGTCTGCACGACTGTAAATAAAGTTTGTGCATCTGGCATGAAAGGTAATTTTAAGAATTATGGATTTGTTCATGCATGCTATAACATTTACCCTGTCGTAATTGTCAAAGTTTTGTCATTGTATTTGCTTTACAGCAACAATACTTGCTGCACAGAGTATTCAGCTCGGTATCAATGATGTTGTGGTTGCTGGCGGCATGGAAAGTATGTCAAATGCACCCAAGTATCTGGCCGAATCAAGGTTGAGCAGTACATTATACTTTTAGATATGCAATATGTTCTTTAATCTTTATTTATTATTCCTCGTCCACCTCCATATCAGAACAATTCTTATTTAAAAAAGGAACAACTTGTTCTCACTAAATGGTGTTGGCATAAATAACTATGATGGGCCATGAGAAGGATGTTGGTTTTCTCTACGGTTTCATAGTTGGGCATCAATGTTCAAAGAAGGCTATATTTTTTTTAATCAACACTAATATTAACCTTTTAGTGGCAAACATACTATTTAAATTCATCATATTATATATGCTGAAATAAGTTGAATATTTCTTCATTATCTGATAACCAACTTTATGGACACTTCATAGCGATTGATTAAACTGTTAATAAATAGGTGCTTATGATCCGAAGAACATAAATGGCCATGGGGTGACCCCGTAGTACATCAGATAAATGTTCATGTGTAGAGTAATGTGGTTTAATTGAAGTATTTTGATCATGTAATTACTGAAAATTGATTTGTTCGAGATTCATTCAAATCCTTTTAACTGAAGATTTAGTCAACCACTGATGCCAATCATTGAAAGGGTCTAATAATAAACAGATGATTTTGATGGGGATATGAACTTCAACTTTGCTGGAGAAATGTATTAATCATGCTAGCTTCATTTACTGTTTCAAGAAAAAAGTGTTATTTGCTACTTTTAGAAAGTTACTGGATATCTTCGAACGTTTTTTTCTTTTCCAAAAACCAATATGTGTCCAACTTTTGATGTTGCTTCCATTTTCCAAGATATAATTTCTGACTGTTTACTAATTTGATAGTGTTTTTCTTCATTAGAGGTTCTTGTATAATGGTGTTTTTCTTAGTTCTAATCCAATGACTTCTGCCAACAGAAAGGGATCTCGATTTGGGCATGACACTGTTGTCGATGGCATGCTGAAGGATGGTCTTTGGGATGTTTATCATGATTATGCCATGGGCTCCTGTGCTGAGTTATGCGCACAGCAGCACAATGTGCCAAGAGAAGAGCAGGTTCTGCATAAGACAATGCTTTTGAAAACTATAGTGTGTTGGTTGCAGATAGCTCAACATTTTTAACAAGAAGATTAGAATCAAAAGAGGCACTTTAGGGGGTAGATATTTATATTCTTTTTGAAAATCAGCATGCATATATAGTCTCAAGGAGCATTATAGAAGGTTATTCTGTTTAAATGTCTTTCTTCTTATTTTATGTTTTTCAGTTCCCTGTCAAGTATTTGCATGAGAGAATATAAACAGTTGGGAAGCTTCAATAATCGTTTTTATCATGCTTGTAGGATTCTTATGCCATTCAGAGCTTTGAACGGGCCATTGCTGCTCAAAATGAAGGAGCATATTCGTGGGAAATTGTCCCGGTAGGATTTCAATTTAGAAGTTTATGAATAATCAATTTGTTTGTTGTCTCTAATTAGTGCTAAATTTTCTGTAGATCAAAGTTTCTGGTGACCGGGGAAAACCCTCTATACTTGTTGACAAGGATGAAAGCCTGGGAAAAGTAATGAATATTATTTTGAAGGAATTATAGCATAACTGTGGATTATTGAGTTTCTGATTGATGATATTGTTTTATATTTTCCAGTTTGATCCTGTGAAGCTAAGGAAACTCAGGCCAAGTTTCAAGGACGATGGGGGTTCTGTAACTGCTGGCAATGCTTCAAGTCTTAGGTTTCATAGTCCTCCCCTCCATGCACATGGGTGGCACATAAATCTTTCGTCTTGAATTACAACTTGTTTACTTGTTAACAAGCATTATTTCATTTCAAGGGCTTCTTAGTTCTTTCAATTAAAATTCTTAATACAGGGGAATTGAAACTGAAGCTCCTCTTGACTAAACATGTCAGTGGATTCGTTTCTTTTATGGCATATTCTGGTCATTTTTTGGAAGCACTTTGCGAGTTGGATGCCGACATGTGTTATTTAGTTACAGCACTGTCCTCTGTTCCTGAAAATTGTTGTTTCATGTTAGCATTTGATTTCTTGGTCGTGGCCCAAGCCATTTGATATCATGCAAATTGTTCAAGTAACCATGTTAATTGCTGAAAAACATTGTATGCTAACAATTTCTATAATTAATGTTTAACTTCATGTGAATAGTTCAACTGACCAAATTAATTCCTTTGTAGGATTCTATGTCAAAAATATTTAATGTTAAAACTTAACTTCCTTGTAAGATATTTCTTATGGCTTGGTATTGAAGATTCTCCATATGGAAGCTTAATGTTTGACTGATATGTACAATAGCAAAGATCCCATTTTGAAACCTTGTTTAAAACCTTATGAATGGCTAACCATATGAGTAATGAACGCTCTCTTATCTGACTGTCGATATTGAGGCATGGTATTTCATGCATTATTTGCCATTGGCCTTATGGGTGGTGTGTTTTTAATGAAAGTTATTGCTGATTTTAGAATATGTGGGCAGTGATGGTGCTGCTGCATTGGTGTTGGTGAGTGGCGAGAAGGCACTTCAACTAGGGCTTCAAGTCATTGCAAAAATCACTGGATATGCAGATGCAGCGCAGGTGTGTAATGTCCTGTAATCCCAATGGAGAATATATATTTTCATCCCATAAAATATATTCTTTTTCTTACCGTGTATAGGCACGTTTGTGTAGGCACCAGAGTTGTTCACAACTACTCCTGCCCTTGCAATACCAAAAGCTATTTCGAAAGCTGGCTTAGAAGCATCTCAAATTGACTACTACGAGATAAATGAAGCTTTTTCAGTAACTTCTCAATCTAAAACAACTATCATATGTGAAGGCACTTCATAGCTTTATTTAATTAATTTTTTCCCTACTATATTTTCCTTGTGCAGGTTGTTGCTCTAGCTAATCAGAAGTTACTTGGACTTCAGCTGGTAAGTTTTGTAGTCTTTTGTAGTTAGTCATGCCTGTAAGAGGCGCTGACTCTTTCTTTGTCTTGCTTCTTGTTAATTGGTTTCGGATGATTCTTATGTTTGTGCTCAAGATTTTGCCCCTTTCTTTTTTGTCGTAGGAAAAGGTCAATGTTCACGGTGGAGCAGTTTCATTAGGGCATCCTCTTGGTTGTAGTGGTGCTCGAATTTTGGTCACTCTTTTAGGGGTAGATAATATCAAGGCCTTATTTCACTGCTGGATTCTGTATGCCAAATGTTAACATCTTCAAACTTAAAATATGTTCAACCCATATTTTTTGACAGGTTCTTAGACAAAAACATGGAAAGTATGGAGTAGCTGGTGTATGCAATGGAGGAGGTGGAGCATCTGCACTCGTCTTGGAGCTCATATGAGCTTTCTGCACTTCGCCAGGTCACATCTTAGCAGAATATCATTTGGTCTCAGAGCCACTTTTCTTCTATTTGATTTTAGCTTGATATCCACTTCTTGTCGCTTCAGGTTATTCATTTGTTTGTCATTTTTATGTGAAGTAATGTTCGAGGTAGAGGCCGTAAGATCATAGGATTCCTCTAAGGCACTGTAAACAATGAAGTTCATGTTTGCTTTCCATTTATTAGCCATAGATGAATGCACCTTATAATATTTTTCAAGAACAGTTTCTTCATATTTCAGTTGTTCTATCAATGGTGATGCAATCCTATTCATAAGTTTGTTGCTAGTGAACTCTTGTTGCTTGTTTATATAATGAACTGAAAATGTAATGCGTCTTGAACCTCATGAAGGGAAGCATTGCCCTAGGAATTCGTATGGAAGGATGTCCTTCCAAACATGCCCACCAAACTTGAGTGTTTTCCTGTGCTGTGGCTTCCACAACTTAGTAACCATGGCGGTGTTCTTTAAAAATGCTAATTTTCTAGGTTGAGGTGGTAGTTCTGTTACTAAGTAGCCAATGCTAAGAGATGTTAGGATGAGTTATGAAGTTGTGGAAATACAACAGTGAAAAGTTGTGGTGAGCTCTGGGACGTCTTGTAACTGCCTATTACTGCCGTGGACTTTTGGTCTGTGCTCATTGCATCATTTGATGTTGAAACAAAAGTTGGTGGCCTTATTTTTCGTTAAAGAATTCCATTGCACCTTTACGATCTCAACTTTAGCAATCATAAAATTAAGATGCCAGGGTATTCTGGACCCATAGTTACAAAAATTAGAATTAGAAATAGAATCCGTTTTCGATGGAGTCATTAAATTAGATTGAATCGGTCTAAATTAATCAAGAATTGATTTGGTTGAATCGGTCTAAATCGGTCATATACAATAACTTGATAACTTATAATATAAATATATAAAAATTATGTATTGATATTATTTTAATCTTATTGTGTGTATTATATTTTATCGTATTTTTTCATATTTTTTGAATTTTAAAATTTTTTTTGAATTAGTTATTATTTTTTACTCGAGTCGGAGTTGAATCAACCTTTAATTATGAGAATGCCACCGATTATATTTCTTCCTCCGGTTCATTCCCCCTGATGCCCCCCGCTCCTTCACCCTCGCCGTCGCCGCCTCCGATTGCTTTGTCACCGCCGCCTTCGGCTGCCATGTCACTGAGCCCTTCCATCCCCATGCACGCTGCCCCGCCCTCCACCGTCGTCCAAAAAAATAACCCACATCTTTTTCTAACCCCAATATATTTTTTGTTGTTGCTTACAATATCATTTAATTCATTTCATTGTTTATACACAGATTATATGTCATTGTTTTCATGCAATAATTCTAACCATCGAACCTAATGTTCTTTGATAATCACATTGATGACATTCGAATTATTTCAGGGAATTTAACTGCGTTTGATGGTAGAGATTCTTAACTAATGGATGAAAATAATCTTTAGAATAAATAACTTCTTCCTTTTTTTTGCATCCAATGTTAATAATTTATTTTTTTTAAAAAAAATAGTAAAATAGAAATTTTTTTAAGACAATTCATAAATTAAAGATGCAAGTAATTCAATATTTAGGTTTCGGAATATGTGGTATAAAATTTCCTTTTTATTCTAATTCTCAAAGTAAGTGAATTAGATAATCTTGGTGTGTTTTAATGGGTTCTTATAATTTTTTTTAAAAATATAATGAATTATAATAATAATTATTATTATTAAAGAGAATAGGGAATATCTAAATTGAGAGGGGCTTACCAGCATACGTGACATCGGCAGTGGAGCCCACGGATGGGGGGAATAATGGTGGCCCTTCGGTGTTTGGTTAGGTAGGGTCGACGTGGGACCGACCGAACAACAACTTAAACGGCTTTAAACAGCGCTTTCTCGGATTCGTTTACATTTGCATGTTTGATCAAATCAGTTCACAGTTTTTTCTCCAAGCTATATTCTAATTGACTGATTTATTTATCTAAATTAAAATAGATATTTTAAAAAAATAAATAAAATAGAATGTATTTTTAATTAAAATTACCCTCTCTGCAGTGAGCATCAGTTTAATATCATTTTTGTATTACTAATTATTTTTGTCAATAAAATTACAAATATTTAAGATTTTAATGATAGAACTAAAATGTTCAGATTATGTATAATATAGCATATGGCATAGCCAAAATGTAAAATTACTTGCAATTTAATCTTTATAGAAATAGTCAAAATCTTAATAAATGATTATAAAATTACATTTTATCCACCTTTTCTTAACTAGTTTATTTTAAAAAAATCACTTGGAAATTTAACATGATATTTATTAAACACATTTCTTAAGTAGAAACTCCTAATTCTAATTAAGATTTGGAATATAATAATTTTTTGAAAAAAATTTTAAACACCAACTACTAAAAAAATTAAAAGTCGACTTATTATAATTTTCTTAATGTAATTCTTATCATGTTTGTAGATTTAATTCTTTTGTGTAACTCCACATTTTTTACTTATCATTCGAGAGATTAACATACTAATAATAAGCATAGTGACCCGATCCAAGTACAATCTAATAGATGTAATTTCTTTTAAAGTGACTAACCAAAAATTTGCCCTTAAAATTTCATGTGCCTCATGAGACTAGTTTATGTCTTGTATGCTCTACGGTCATGTAAGTGATTATTATATATGTGTTTTATCCAAATGTAAAACCTGAACTGTTTGTCCAAGGGTTTTCAAGTACGTTCAAATTTTACCTAGATCGGGTTAGTTGGGTCTAACCCTTTTTACTGTGGTTCGGGTATAATATAGTATGTGTTGCCCAACCCTAGCCTCATTCGACTTTGGTACCCATTGGATGGTACGTGCCCGACCATTCTTTCTTTTTAATGCGGTCGCGTTGAGCTTAGTTAGATGTTAGGACCGAGTTCCTTGTGAGTCTAATTTTCCTACTGTGTTTGAACCCCTTACTGATTGATTTTAGCCCCTATAGGACCTGTGACACTAGTACTAAGGTCTTCCCGACCTCCTTCAGGTGCAAACCTCATGAAATCACAAGTTTAGAGTTTTGAGTATGGGCACAACAACATTAACACAACACCCTTGAGCCCAAATTTGAAAATTTCCCCCTTTTTGTCCTAAATGTAATGGCACTGGGCTAAAGCCATTGCACCTAAAAGTTGATCTGACTCTTGTGTGTGGTTTGGTTCATGCATTCTGACCTCATGGTCTGGATTTTTTGGCTTTTTGTGGTCTGGCTTGTAAGGGCCAGCACAAAGGTGTTGGGAGGGCACCCTTATGCTAAAGTTTTTTCCCTTTTCTATAAAAGTTCTCCTTCTCCCTCACTTTCTACCCTTTTTCTCCCTTCCCTTCGACCCCTCCCATGGTGTTTGGCTTCCCCGCTTCCTCTCTAGACCTTTCCCACCTCTCCTATCCTCTCCAAGCTTGGCCAGCTCCCTAAGGTTGTAGGCCTTGGGTTGAAAGCGTCAAGAGGCCTAGGTTGTAGGTCTTGGGGTTGGAACCCATTTGAGGTAAAAATCCTCTCTTTTTACCTCTTCTTTGTGCTTTTGACTGTTGTTTGTCTGATTTTATGCCTGCTTGTAATTGTTGTCTATTTTTTTCATCTAGATTTGTTTGTTAGAAGTTATTAGGTATTGGAATCATCTCATTTGCATATTAACTTAAATAGACATTATTTTTGCATGTTAGATGCATAGATCTGTGCACTAGTTCGTTGAAAAATACATATTATTTGATGTATATAATATTTTTGCATGATACTTGTCTTTTTTTACACTTGCAAAGATAGATCTACAACTTTCATTTACATCATTTTTCCTGATATGGTATGTATGAGCATGTAGGGGTGCCAAACTTAGTGAAAGGTGGGAACTTTAATTTTTACACTCAGAGGTAAGTTTCTATTGATGTCAATCATTTTCATGTTTGTATATATTTGTGTTGCCTTGCCCATGGAAAATATCATATTAAGATAACCACTTTAAAGGTATGAATAAAACCCTAATCATTTGGTGTGTTTGTTGTGATGTATGTATGCCTTGTCATGCTATAAGATTGTGTTCCACGATGATCCTATTAAAAAATAATGTTAATAAAATTTGTAAAAATTCCAGAAGGATTCACTAAATGTCTAATGGAAACATGTAAATTTTGGTAATAATAAAAAATCATTTAGGTGGTTAGTTAATCTAGTTTTCTTGAGTAAACAGGAATGAAGGGTGAAACCCTAGTTCTTTAGCTTTGGATATAAAATCCGAAAACTTAGTTTATTGTGGATAATTTTCATGAAATTTTGTTTGTCCCAACAACATCTTCGTGAAATTTGAAAGCCACTGGATAAGTAAAACTTGCATTATGATTGTCTTATGCCCATTAAGTCTAGCCAGCTCTAGAAACGATCAAGCCAATGCCTTCATCTCCTAAGTTCACTCAGGCCAAAATCCTTCAAATTTAGGCCTGAATGTTTATAGGACTCAAGCTCATGGTGCTTTCTAGCCATACATATTTACCCGGGCCCGTTTGGAGTCTCCAAGTTCTTGAACAAAATTTAAGAAGATTGGTGCGTAGCCCACGAACACTATTTCTAGCACCATAGCCCACCTTTGGTGGGCTTTGTTCATCATGTTGACTCATGAGCCAACATCTAGTAAATTTTACACCCAACCATTAAAGTGTTAGGGCCCATTGGTCAAAATTTCAGCCCATTTTGATGCCTTTTGGCTTGTCCACAAAATTGTTTGATTAAGTCCTTGTAATTAAACCCTAAGTTTGGACATTTTCCAACTAACTATACTTGCAACCCTAAGCCTTAATTAAGTAATCTAATAATTTTTAAAGTGAATTTAAGAAAGTAATTAAGTTAATTAAGTATCTCATATGTTGTGCATGTGTTGAGGATCGTCGATGTAATCTGAGTTCGATGAAGGTTCCATCTCTATAATAGATTATGTGTGGTTAGTTTGTTGATTTAGGACTCAGAGCTTCACTCGTCCAAGTCTTTAGGACTGTCTATTGCTTTATCTCTCCTTGGTTCCTTGTATATTGACTTTAATCCCATTTTAGATGTAAGATGGCGTCGGCGGCATTTTATTGAATCCTTCTAATATCAGGCTATTTATCCATGTTTTTCGTAAGTTTAATAAAAAACTTCAAGGCCCAAGCCTACTACATAAGCAAATATAAGGGTTTATGGTTTTATGAATATGAGAAATTTGTACGGGTCGTATGAATTGTACTAGTACTCCTTCAAACCTTAATGTAGTGCAATGTATGAGGGCATTGCATAACTGTAACAACCCACCCTATCTGGGCCAAGTGTTACTTAAAAAGTTAAATTTGTAAACATAACATGCAAGAACTTGAATTATAATATGACAAAGAAATTTAGAAATTTATTAATCATAAAAATAAATCATATTATGATAGCATGCATCAAAACATAAAATAAATTAACTACTTGAGCAAATGTCTCACAGTCTTGGACCGTTTCCCGTAGCCACACTTATAACTCAAAAGAATAAAAAGGAAGTCCAATTTATTATCAATTCACAAAACCTAATTTGGTAAGAGAACTGTCCACCACACTCTTAAGCATTAGTCCGAAGTTGTTTACCTGCGGAGGCAATTTCGCGTTAGTGATAAAACCACTAAGCCGTATAATTACATGAAACAAGTCAATATATTCCCCATTAATGTTTCCCAAGTCTTTTAGTGATTATAAGCCTATGCCGAACTCTTATTATGCCGGGAGGGGTGGCCACCCCATCCGGCTACCA
>JAVDBV010052294.1:0-13606 GCA_032619315.1 Piper longum
TGTGGCTGATTCTTGCTTATATATGGTCTTGGGAGAATCATTTGTTCCATTTTTAGTTTGTTCTCTGCTGAAATATTTGATCGGCCAGTTTTAAGACTTCATATATTGTAGAACATATCTATTTGATTCTTTTGTACACTTTGGTGTTTTTTTTTAACTGTTAGATATGAACCATTTGGTGGTTGTAGGGAGACTACTTGTAGATCGAAAAATTCAGTTCTGCTACTAGTCGGATTTATTCCCTCAGGCTTAATTGAGTTGTTTCATAAATGCAGCTCTAGTAATTGGAAATTCGCTGCCAGGGAAATCGTTAAAAGATTCCCAAATGATGTTGTTGCTCATTGTGAGTTCTTCTGTTCCTTCAGTGCGTGGTTTTTGTTCAATGTGTGGTTTGATTTAGTTTGTGGCCAATTGTTATCCATGGATGTTATGATGTATTTGGGAAGCTATCCTTTTGAAGGATCCTATTCTTTCTTTGCATCTTCCACTCTTAATTTTAGTTGAAAAATGCTTTTCTCTGTATCTTACCGCTAAAACTGTCCTCCGTTTTTGTTATTATTATGCACAAAGAAGGCACACAGTTCTATCAAGAGGTAGATATCATTATGAAGATATGTTGCATCATCCTTTTTCACATGCATTTGAACTTCCTACTTACTGTGCAGGTAGTGAATGTAATTGTTATTTGATGACTTTGGATGGTGTTGATATAATGGGAGTGAGGTTAGCACAAGAGGTAGATTTCTAAAAAACTGTCCTTTAACCTCAACTTGTTTCCATTTTGGTTGTGGAATATTTATTTCCATTGTTCTACCCTTCTCCAAAGATTACAAGTTTATTTTTATTGATCTCAGGTGATCTCAGTAATTGAACGGAGACCCGAGCTTCGTAAAATCTCTTTTGTTGCTCACTCATTGGGGGGTTTAGTAGCAAGATATGCGATTGGAATGCTTTATGGAATGAAGCCTGCTTCTCAGCTCTGTGATGAGAAGGCTTGTTGTGAGAGGGGAGACCATGAAGCTGAAAACTGTGAGAACATAAAAGGAAAAATAGTTGGATTGGAGGCCATGAACTTTATAACATTCGCTACACCGCATGCTGGTTCAGGGGGTCATAGACAAGTAATTTTTCTTTTTGTGGTATTACAAGACATGATTTTTCATATCTAACTTTAGCTGATATTAGATATCAACTATTGACTTGGCATTTGGGCAACTGCATGTGTAAAATGTTCAAAATCTGTATTTGTTGAGTATCTCTTGGTGCACAGATTCCTATGCTTTGCGGTTCCCGTCTTTTAGAACGAACAGCTCATTGGAGCTCATGTATCATGAAGAGAACTGGAAGACATCTCCTCCTTAAAGATACTGAAAACGCTCAACAACCACTTCTTATTCAGATGGTTAATGACAATGGAGACCTAAAGTTCATGTAGGATTTATGTTTTGCCATTTATGCTTGTCCATTCTCGATATTATGCAATTTGTGTCCTCTAAGTGTCTTCTTTTGTCTAGGTCAGCATTGCAATGCTTCAGACGTCGCGTTGCCTACTCAAATGTGCGCTATGATCGTATCCTTTTTCCTTTTGTGTCACTGGAGTATGCTGCATGTATTGTTTCCACTTTGGCATCATATTTGTTTATGCTTTAATGTATTGGTTCCTTGACCAGTTAAAGACATAGTTGGTTGGAGTACAGCATCAATTCGTCATCAACATGATCTTCCAAAGGTAAATGGTATCATTTTTTATTTCTAATTGGTGGGATTAAGTTATCCTCTCAACAAAATTTCCCTTTCAGCTTCAACGACGCCCATTAGATGAGAAGTATCCTCATGTAGTGAATGTGGAGGCTGCGAAAGGTGTTAGCAGGCGCTTTGATGGACCATTGGATGAGGAGTTCAGAAAAGATAATATAGAAGGTAGTTTCTCCTTCTCTATCTCTCTCCCCCTCATAAGATCATGTGGCTGTCAAATGTTTTTGGAGCCATCATTTTCATACCGTGAGGGCAATTGATATCTGAGAAATGTGTGCACAATCAGTGAGGATAATTTGAATGCATAAAGTTCTATACATGTTTAAATAAAAGAAATTCCTTTTGCTGTATTCCATCCTAACTGCACTAGTGAATAAAGGTAAAATATGACTTCAAATGTTATCTGAGAAAATGATTTTTCCCTTATTTACTGAAGGGGTGATAATCAGAGGTCTCAATAAATTGAACTGGGAACGTGTAGATGTCAGCTTCCATAAAAGCAGACAAAGATTTCTTGCTCACAATACCATTCAGGCAAGTGATTTTTCTTGTTGTATCTCATGGCAGATTGAATCATATATTTTTTAAAAGAGAAGTATTCTCTCTCTAGTCAGGTTGTTCCCTTCTTTTCCACTCACATACCCTTCCCAACGTTGATACTTTTCTATAAATTCTCTTTTGGGGACCAGAACGAATCTTCTATTATTGTGTGAACTGATCAATTGAGGCCTTTGATAATTTCTACTTCTCATTTTTTATGTGTTTGGCGCTTACGTGCTAGAATTTACCCAAGTTATGTTTATATATTTTGTAGGTAAAAACATACTGCATAAACTCTGACGGGTCAGATGTTATTTTCCATATGATTGACAATTTTCTCTTGTAGAAGAGCATTTGTCGATGACAGATATTCTGGATGAAAGTTTAATCATGGAGGGAGTTGTTCACTGCATATGTAAATATATCGGTTTATTGAGCTTCTTTCTTTTTTTCTTTCTAATAGTAAAAAATAGTATATAGTTTTAGTCTTTTTGTTTCATTTATTTATTGGTCATGAGATCTTTCATAATGTATTTATGTGTCACTAACGCATGATAGAAGGTTCAATCTCTTCTGTCATGGTTTATTTGCTGTTGATTAGGAAATTTCTGTTTAAATAGCTTGCAATTATTTTGTGCTAAAGAGCATTGAGTGGAATGGCTCAAAAACAATCCTCATTAGTTACAATTTGCGATTTTCTGTAGCATTGGAAGGCACATATTGTCAAGACCATCAAGTGTTTCTAATGATGGTCATTTGCAAGGAAACTTAAAAATGGTAGAGGAAACTATATATAGCTGATTTTTTACATGTTTTTTGTCGAATCAACAAGGGAAAAAAAGTCTTACAGATCTTATATTTCATCAAAACCATCAGCTGCTATCTACTGAAGATTACAGTCAGTTATATTCTACTGACTGGTGATTTGGGCAAATGCGAGGGCTTCTTCGGCAGGTTTGTTGTCGTGCTTGCAACAGTAAATCCGATTCCCACAAAGAATTAGTAGCTCGCATCTTTCAATCAGAATAACTTTGAGATAGGAAAGTTTTTTGAAAATCTTTGTCCTCCATAATCCATATCTAATCAAGCTTGCAGGCTATGTAGACGCACAGATGCTCTCTTGTAATGGTTAAAGCGAGAGTTCTCTTTAAGTAAAAGCACAGCTTAGGTTTTAGTGTCTTCTTCAAGAACAGACAAGCACTCTTGTCCTTGGGATGCCCTTCAAATAGATCTGGAAATATACCACTTTATCTATGCTTATTGCCAGCGATGAGGAATGAGGAGATGCAAAACAATGTTCCATGGAGTGCCATCGTCCTCATTTCCATCATCCCTTAATGACTTCTCGGGTCTTCTATTTTGGGTCCTCGTTGATTCTGATTCGGGGTGTTCATAGAGCAAATCAAGATGAGTTTTGCTTTGCTTTGATTCGGGGTGTTGAGAGCAAGCTCGAGTTTGAGATTCAAGCTTCGGTCGGTTAAACTTCTATTATTAATACTTCCATTGGTATAACATAGTACACAAACATAATTTTCAGAATGAAATGTCTCAAATAGTCGTAATATTTCACATCGAGAAGAACAATCATACATCATACTTCAATATTCTTACTATTACAAGATCCCACTTTTTATAAATATATGAAAAGAATTGGGTATAAATATTTGAAATATTATTTTTTAGATAAAATTTTGAGTTTTGTGGTAAATCGATCAAGCACAAGTTCAACTACTGGACTTCGAGTCAAACCTCTAGCTACTCGAGCTCAATCGGGCTATAGAACAGCCCTAGATGGACTCCCAAATGTTCAGACTTATCTTTACACGAGCCCCAGTCTCAAATGTTAGGGTTGAGACACTCGTAGATGAGCCCAAATTAGATGTTGGGCCTCCAATAAATAGATAGCTATTTTTTTACAGTCATAAATAGGGGTATAAACGAGCCGTGCCTATTTCGCTAGCTTTTTATGTTAAGCTCGGCTCGACTTAGCTTGTACTCGTTAATTTTATACTCAAAAAAAATACTCGGCTCGAAATGAATAAGCTCGTTGAACGAAGAATAGAGTTTGAGTAAAAGAGTGTTCGGTTCAGTTTGACTCATAAATATTATTGAGGTCATATTGAACTTATATAGTGTTCAAAATTTTTTTTGATCCTATATAAGTCGAACACACAAATATTCACTAGGCTTAAACTCGACTAGAGTTCGATTCGAACTCAGTTCGAACTAAACCAAAATACCATAAATTTTAGACAAACTTGGCTCGACTCATTTACATTAAAACTCGGCTTGTCTACATTAAAGTTCGGCTCAACTCAGCTCAATTTATATTAAATCAAATTCAAGCACACCCCTATTTGATTCGACTCGATTCATTTACATCCCTAATAATAAAATATGACCATGTGAGCAATCTCTATGCGAGATCTAATATTTAGTAATCAGTTTTTTATATGATATATGTCTCTTCAATTTGATATTAATGTGGAAATTACTGTCTGCATTGGTAATATCCAAATCAAACATCGGAGCATTTGTGCTAGTGTTATCCAAAAATGGGCCCAGTTGACACAAAGGAAAGCCTGTCAATTTAGTTGGTACATGCATAAGGATAATTTTGTGGCCCAAAGAGGGATGTCTAGGTACATGACGTGTAGTTACACAATATTTTCATTAAATTCTGCCGCCCTAAGGTCTCACAAATGGACAACACTCACATGGACATGGCTTCATAACCCTTTCCAATTGTCACACCTAATGAAGAAATAAAGGACTAGTGGTAGAGCTATTTGTGCATGCAGTCACTCAGAAGACTGTTGTTCCCCACTATTAGATTCTTCATGATATGCCTATTTGCAGAGAGAATTTCACATCGATGAAATTAGATAATGAGTATAATTGCATGAATGAAATGTATTATTGGAAGATGTAATATTGGATGGTCCATTAGGGGTATTTGCTTGATTCACCAACTCAATGAGACCCTGTCTCTAATTGTGTCGTATATACATACATCTTGTGCTTGTTCATTTCTTATTATGACAAAACTTTTCAATGCCTTAAAAGTTGAGGGATAGGAGGCATGGTGAATAGAAGAAAAGAGAAAGGACTATTACTAAGGTCTCTTTGCATCATTTGAACAAGTACTACAATGTCGGCTATGTATAAAATATACTACATTGATCAATTAAGCTTGTTAAGTGGAACTAAAAATTCCCTATATGTGAAATAAGCACAAAAAAGAAGACAAAAGTGTCACTTTGAACTTGGAAATTTCATCTATTCGATGTGAAGTATACTTCAACTGGCACCGTGCATGCACAGATTTCGTACATGCAGTGATAAGTCTCTGTAGGGTTATGAGAGATGGAAAACATCAATATTATCATTAATTATTAGTATAAAATTACAAGATTATCTATTTTATTTTTATTTAGGTTCACAAAAATATCACCAATCCTTTTTTTTTTTTGCAAAGGAAAACCCCCAATCCTTGAAGGTAAGAATATGCACCATAGCTTCTGTCGGTCGCACAGCAATAAAATTAAATAATGCAAGGGAGACCACAGGGCCACAAAAAGAATCTCTACCACACAAAAGTTTAAAGAAAATTGAAGGCATTTTTTGGTAGTTAGTTTCTCTTGTATCAGACCTTTGGTTGAGAAGTCCCATCTTGGACAAAGACGTGAACCTTTCCAATAATAATATATTTCTTTCATTTTTGTTTCATTTTCTCAATCAACATTTTTCGTTTCAATTTCAGACCAAAATTTGCAGTTTTTTTTTCCTAACCTTGGGATTTGGTTCCAACATCAAAGTGGACCTAGCCAAGTTAACAGCCACATTTTGATTTGTCTCAATATCATAATTATGTACAGTAGCACAGATATATAATATATGTGACATGTAACCAGTAGTTGAATGCCGCATCAGCCTCCATAAACGCTAATTTCCCTCTACAACGTCGGTGACCCAACTGCATGAATGTTCAATCGTATTTTATGAAACCTTTCCATCTTTAAAGTTGGTACCATACACAATACCATTGGACCAATTATTGTGAGACCAACTGTAGATATATTCTAGGAGGAAAATCCTTGTAAGATGAAACGTATATATAGGGAGGTATATACTACCCAAATTTGCTATAATATTATAGGCCATGAATATACGGATTAGATTAAGAACATACAATAGTTTGCTAGTTAATTTGCAGGGGTGGGCAGTATTAAAACAACTATTAAATGATTTATTTCTAAACATTTCATAGCTTGTTAAAATAGTAGTTAAACAATCTAACTTATGATTGGTAACATGCATTCACAAAAATGAAATAAACAGCTACATCAGCCAGCTAAGGTATACAGATCAAGTTCTTTTGGGTTTAGAGGCCATTTGTGAAAATATCAACCTTGTCATATAATATATTTTGCAATAAACTAAATACCTTATTCGCTTTTATTCATTTCTGTTTAGAGAACAACATCCCATTTTGTATAGTATATGCAAACATTTGGAGTTGTATAGATACTTAAGTACGTAGTTAAATTATCTTAGTTAAATGGTATATATACAAGTGAGAATATGAAACTGCAGAACGTACTGATCAACAGCAAGAGTGAAAGCATGGCTGAGGGGCGTACAAATTCAATGCTCGGGTGATATAAATGCCTCACAGTTGTGCCCTCTGAATTATTGGCCATGTCATGAAACTCTAGGTAGACCGATATATTCTTCCCCATAAAAATGTAATTACAAGTTTCATCCATTTCTTCTTTACAATATTCAAAAATATTAATAATACTGGGAATGTTCACAATATTTTTGTCTTATCATGTATATATTAAAGCTAAGTACATGATTGCCACATTGGCTAACTCCTAAAATAAAATGCTACCAATTTTAAATGAACTTAAATAGCTGCAACTTGTACGATTATCAATTATAGGATGCATTTAACTACGAATTAATCATCCGACCATGATTGTTTTTTACGTGACTAAAACAATATGAACAATCAAAACTATAAGATTAGGCATAACTGTATCCTGCACCTTACAAATATTTGGGATCATAGAGTGATTAATCATGGTAAAAGTTGATAATGAAGTGAAATCAAGGTGTTCAGAGTCCCAGTGATTTCCCTGTTTAGCGGTGAACAATATTGGGTAGAGAACATTGTCATTTAGAAATAAACCAAGATGGAGACTCGTGGGTTTTCTTGGAGGCACGGGGGGCCATAGTAAAGCTTGCAAATAGCTGTATGAATGGAGCGATCTGATCCATGCCCAATTAAAGCTGTCATGAAACTCTTCATGCACTTCAATGAAGTAGTCTCAATCCATATCTTCTTCTCATTATATATACAAGCCTTCTTCCTACTTCCTTTCTCATCCCATACCCAAAGAACTTCCAGCCCCTCCCCACAGTTCTAGCACTGCCATGGCTAAGCTAATCCAAAGCTTGACATCATGTACATTGCTGCTTCTACTTTCTTATCTCTCTTGCTCTCCTAATTTGGCCCTTGCTAAGCCGGCTTTCTTCCAAGAAGACTTCAGAACCAACTGGGCTGACTCCCATGTCAAGCAAATTGAAGGAGGAAGAGCCATTCAATTGGTCCTTGATCAATCCTCAGGTAATTCTCAACCTTTTCAACAAATGTGCTCAGTGACTAGCTTTTCCAGGTAGTAATACTTGCTGGTTAATTTTTTTCTTTCAAGTTTGATTCATTTTCAAGCACTAAATATATCAAGTATTATAATTGAATTCATGTTGTGTGAATATATTAACTATATGTAGGATGTGGGTTTGCTTCCAAAAGGCGGTATTTGTTTGGGAGAGTCAGCATGAAGATCAAGCTCATCCCAGGGGATTCTGCTGGAACTGTTACAGCTTTCTATGTCAGTAACTTCCATGTTCATAGCAACACTAAATAACTTTTTCTTTCATATTCATAATAACCTTACACAGCACATTTTTGCTTAATTGTGGCTTTTATATTTAGATGAATTCTGACACTGAAACCGTGAGAGACGAACTGGATTTCGAGTTCTTGGGGAACAGGAGTGGCCAACCTTACACAGTGCAAACGAACATTTTTGTCCATGGCAAGGGTGACAAGGAGCAAAGAGTGAACCTCTGGTTCGACCCATCTGTTGGTTTTCACACGTACACAATCGATTGGAACCATGAGATGATTAAGTAAGCTCACCTTAATTAAAGGGTCATTTAGCATTCATCGAAAACATATAATGAACACAACTTAACCACATTTAATTTCACAGATTATCACAAAAAAATATTTACATTTTTCCGGCGAGAAGATTATATTATGGCTTCTACGAAATTAGTATACTCGATAAGAATAAACAGTAGTCATGCTTAAACAAATAATAGTTTGTGGGCCTGTGACGAGATAGCACTTCAATTATTTAGGAAGCAATGGACGGGCGATAAAAATGCCCAAAATTAGTTTTTAGAATGCACTAATTGATAGATGAAGCATGGAATTTAGACATTGATTGCGCAAATACTGAGTGTTGGAGCTGGTTTGGGTGCAGGTTTTCGGTTGATGGAATACCAATTAGGGTTTACAGGAACCATGAAAACAGGGGGATCCCATACCCGAAATCCCAGCCAATGGGGATCTACTCCAGCTTGTGGGATGCCGATGACTGGGCCACACGTGGCGGGCTCGAAAAGATCAATTGGAGCAGGGCCCCATTCTACGCTTACTACAGGGATTTCGACATCGAGGCCTGCCCCGTGCCGGGCCCCGCAAGCTGCCCCTCCAACCCTAGCAATTGGTGGGAGGCCCCGGCGTACCGACAATTGAGCCCCACCGAGGCTAGGTACTACCGGTGGGTCCGGCTAAACCACATGGTCTACGACTATTGCACTGATAAAGCTCGAAACCCCGTGCCCCCACCTGAATGCTTCGCCGGCATCTAAGAAGTACGTGGCAGTGCAACTTTGATTGAATTATTTGTGATTATATATATATATATATATATTTATTTATAATGGCTACGGTAATTGCGTATGTTTTGGTTGATTTGATTATGAGTACGCGTGATGATGTTGGTATCTATCACCACTAAGCAGCTTGGTTTGACGCTGTATTTATGCTCCTGTATTTCCAAGTGTAATTACTGGTTGAGATTTGAACGTGGAATAAAGGAATGATAGTACTGTGAAAAGGAAGTCTTATCTCTCCCATTAGCCATCGCAATTTATTCGCACGTGGAAATCTTGTTTGCTATCTCAATGATATAATTATAATAAGCTAGAGCTTAAAACGAGAGTGTATATATATATATATATATATATATAAAGTCCCGATGAGGATTGGTCGGTTGAAAAAATTTTTAACCCCCGCTTTGATCTAGTTTGTCCGATTACAAGGACGGCTAAAATCTGGACTTTTTGATTGTAAAGACCATATCTATTATTTTCAAAAAATAAAAAAATTTGTCACGGTGAGTGTGTCGGCCATAAGTAGGGGTGTAAACGAGCCGAACCGAGCCAAGAAGGGGTATGTTTGAATTTGGCTCGATATAAAACGAGCCGAGCTGAGTTTTAATATAAACGAATCGAGTCAAACTTATCAAAAATTTATGGTATTTGAGCTTGAGTCGAGCCGAGCTCAAGCCAAGCTCGAGTCGAGTTCTAGTCGAGTTTGAGCCTAGCAAATATTTATGTTCTCAACTTATATATGATCAAATTTTTTTTTGAACACTATATAAGTTCAATGTGACCTCAATAGTATTTACGAACTAAACTGAGCCGAACATTTTTTTTAAGTTTGAACACATCGAGTTCGAGTTTCGAGTCGAGCCGAGCCGAACACTCCATTGCTCAAGCTATATTCGTTGTTCAATGAACTTATTTATTTCGAGCCGAGTATTTTTTTTGAGCACAAAATTAACGAGCACAAGCAGAACTGAGCCGAACTAAATGCAAAAAGCCCCGAGCAGGCTTGGCTAGTTTACGCCCATAGTCGTAGGCAGCCAACTGCGACCAGATCTAGCAGCCACCAGCCATATCCAACCGCGATTGGCCTTATCTGGCTGCCCACTAGCCAAATCTAATCACAGGGTAGCCGAACATGGCTGGATTAGGCCGAGTGCCCAAGATCTGGCCGTTTTATATTTTTTTGTCAGATTTGGCTGCCGCTTGCTAGACTCTACCACGACATCAAAAAGAAGAAAGTCATGTAGATGCCACCCCCCATAGATGCTCCTGCCCCGACGGCGACAGCTAAGATTTTTTTTTATAACAATAGATTTGGCATATAATCGGATGGCTTAGAATAAAACTTGGGGCAAAATACTAACACTTTACCTATATATAATAATAATAATAATAATATATATCAAGAACAAAAGCCAAAAGGTGCATAAGTTTTACATAAGTTCCGCATTTTTTGCATTATACAGTAATAAACAGGTGCATTTACGTTTAAAAAATGCAAGTTCATCCATTACCTTTAATTTAAGACAAGGCGGCTATCTTCACTAATCTTGGGCTTGAGTGGTGGAAATGTTTATCAGGGTGGGAGCGACGAATAAAAGCCCAATAAGAACGTTTTACAGGCCCATTATCCATTGCCCCGCGTTGATAATTGTTAAATGGGTCTCGCAGTCTTTGACATAGAGGCCCAATAGTCAACTAATGCCTAATTTCGCCAGGATGAAAGCCCACTAGCTAACTACACTAATCTACTTGGGAAAAGTGCGATACTAATCTAATTTTATTTTTGTTGGAGTATGCCACCTTGTCGTTTCTCGTTAAGCTCAAGGGAAAGTTGATTGCTACTTGATTTTGAGATGAATGTCATTAGAGAAAAAATTATAAGTTTAAAGTCTGATTGATGGTGTATTTGATACATCTCCCCTCTTTCCGCTCCCTGGAAAACCCAAGTGCCGGCATGAATCACTTGTTGAACTCGGAATAACCAAATTCATCACTTTTTCTTCTTCCAACACATGGCGCAAACGCAAACCAGTCTGTAGACCATTTTTATTTCCAATATAGCACCTTATTGATCTGTAGTCCCTATAGGCAATAAAAATTTGCTATTATCTCAATCCCTGCTTATTTCACCTCTTGTACTTGTAAAATATAAAATATAGAAGAACCGAATTCATAATTGGGTATACAACACAATCATTTTAAGAAGGCCTACCAAATTTTCCTAAGATAAGCCTCGAGAAAGCATACATGTTGATAAGATTGACGGTTATTATTATAATTTATACATGTATGTTTTGATTTGATCATCAGATAAACAAATTCACGCCAACAATGTAAAGACCATGAATTTTTTTTTTTTTAACTCGGTCGGGAAATGATCGAACGTTGAAAAATTATTATGATTAAATATGTTATATTCTCTACCCGGTTGATTCTACTCGGTTAAAACCCGCGATTCAAACGAGGGTCTAATAGTCTGAGTTGGTCGGTTTGACCATTATTGTCCGTCGAGTCAAATTTTATATGACGAGACAACCATTCATTTTCTCATTGACCGTTCGTTTTTATTATTGATCGTTCGTTTTCGTATACAACCATTTGATTTCCTAAGCGGTCATTTGATACCTATAAATATCACACTTCAGTTATTCGAAAATGGGGGGGGGGGGTGAAAAATTCTTCTCACCCCATCTGTTATTCTTATTTTCTCTCCTGGTTATTCTTCCCTCTTGGTGAGGTTCTTACATCTCCTCTACATGTCCGATTCGGTATGCTTTCCTTGACATTCTCTTACTCATTTTGTTGTTGTTTTGTTTTTTTCTGTAAGCATAAAATTCGGGTCTTTTATTCATTCTATTGCTGTTTTGTTTTTTTCGAAAAACATAAAATTCAAAATGGCCTGAGAGCCCGTAATCTCAGAATAGCCTGAGAGCCCGTAGAACTACATTAAGCTTGATCCCGATTTGGGTATATAGGCCAATCAAGATTGTTTGATTTCAGCTCATCTAAGGAGGAATAAAAGTATGATTGGAGGTTCTTTCAAATTCAAGTTTGGTGAATGGATAATAAGTGGACTTCTTTTTTATTCTTTTGTATTATAAATGTGGCTATGGAAAATTGTCTAAGACTACGGGATGATTATTTTAATAAGTTAGACATATTTATTTTAATAGAAATTATGTAGTATTTAAATAACACCCGGTGTAAAACCCGTGATTCGAGTCATAGGTTTTATAGTCGTTAGCCAATCGGTTCAGCCGTCGGTTCGAGTTGAGTATATTTCGGAGCACGTGTACCAAGCCGATGCCGGTCACATGTATGTGGTATGAGGGTAATGTGTAGCAAGGATTTGATGATAATGACATGAATGAGCAAAGAATGAGTTATCGGAATGCGTGAGAGCATACAGTTGACGATTTTAGAATTTTTTTCATTTTGTGACCGTAGAAATAGTTTTAGGCCGTTTATCGCGTTAGGACGCGTTATGGGTAGTTTTGGGTGGGTTATTAGTTATAGAACATGCCATTTGGGTGTTGTGTGTTTTATTTTATTTTATAGGATTTTTCCTGATTTTTCTAGATTTTTTTAGGATTTATTACGCATTAGTTATTATTTTTGACTCGAGACGGAGTCGAGTCAAGTTTTATTTACGAAATTGCCTATTTTTCCTTCCATCCCGACATTTCCCCCTTTTACCTGAAACCCCAGCCGCCCCCATGCTCCGCCGCCGCCGCCCAGTGCCGCCCGGCCGCCGACCGATGCCGCCCAGCCCCGGCGAAGCGTCACCGTGCCGCCCCGACCGGCCCCGACCACCGCCTGGCTGCCGCGTCGGTGGATTGCCGCGGCTAGCGCGGAGACCGTATCATGCTCGCGGTGGCGATTCCTCCGTCGGTGATTGTCGCCGCCGTGATCGATTGGTAGCCACGACCCCCTAGCGACCTTCCCCGACCAGAGCGCCGCCGATCGCCGCTCTGGCCGGCCGGATTTAGCCACCCAACGCCGCCACGACTGTTTTCAGCATTTTCCGGCGAGCCGCCGCCTCTGTCGGCCGCGTTGACACCACAGACACGTCGGGCTTGCCGAGACGGTTCCAATGGTACCCTATACGGCCCCGATCCGACCAGTAGACACCACCGGCGATTGTCGCCGGAAAACCGCCGGAAAGTCACCGGAAACCGCCGGAAAATCGGAATTTTTGGAATTCGCTCGAATTCACCGGATCTTCCGCGGAGTTCACCCGGTCGAACCAAATCGAGCTTCGGATGCCGTCGAACGCCGAATTCGAGGTTCGAGACGCACGCACGACGAAAATCGTAGCCGTCGCCGATTGACGACG
>JAVDBV010052295.1:0-14178 GCA_032619315.1 Piper longum
GAACCAGCTTCCATGGCGTCCTTGTCTTGGACCACCAAGGCAACCCCAACGTACACCTTCCATGGCGGCTCCAAGTCTGACCAGCAAAGCCACCCAAAATGATCCTCTCCTGACCACCCAAGACGACCCTGTTCTGACCAGCAAAATCACCGTCCAAGGCGACCCTCTTCATCCCTCACGACAATCCAACACCAAGAGAAGAGAAACACCCCATGCATAAGGGCGTTGGTGCAGTAATTTGCAGCCATGGACGTCATCAACATTTTTTTCCAGTTTATTCCCTTATCCTTCTTGTTGATTTTAGACTTTAGTTTCCATGTTTAACAAGTTTATTATCGATTCCAATATACGTATGTATGAAAACTTAGAAAAAGAAGAGAGGAAAATACCGGAGAAACGGCGTATGTGTGAGGAGGAAACATGAAGATGACGTTCTCCCCTTTCTCCTTATATAATGTTATGAAATGATGGCTAGGGTATGTGAAAACATACTTCGTCTGTATTTCACTTAATCGGGAAACCGGGTAATCGACATGGTTCAATTAATTCGTTTAAACGGTTAGATGGTATGATCCTCTTGACCGATTAAATAATAATTAACCGGTTAAAAATACTTTTCATTTGCCCGGGTAATTCACACTTAACCGGTTAACGGTAAATAATTTAAATAGGAAAAAAAATAAATTTTCCCACGTTCAATCTCACCGCGTCGAACGTTATTATTTTATTTTTATTTATTATTATTATTATTATTATTATTATTATTATTATTATTATTATTATTTTATGGGTCTTTACAATTATTATCATCCACACAATCATTGCACATTACACATGGCAGTTACATGTACGCGCGGTTCTGTGCCACTCCTCTACAGCCCCGACAGTTTTCATTCCTCACTATTCTAACCTATATATAGATTAAAAACCGTCCGTAACAATTGTTACTGGTCCAAAAAATAACTAATATCAAACTGGCACTGGAGAGCTGACCCTCCTATTGAATAAACACCTCATATATTACCTCAAGAACTCTCTTGGCAACTCCCCCTTTCATATCATTCTCTTTCCATAACATTCTCTTTCCTTAATCATTTCATCTATCTCTTACGCTGCAAATTCATTCTTTTCTCTTCCGCCCTCTACATCCTCTGTATTACTTCTGACCCTAAGTACAAAGGCCAAGTACTCTCAGACATGTGCCTTCAATGCCCCTTTTTGCCACAAGTCTCGACATGTGCAGCACAGCAGTACCCGTAAACCTCCACACTTTTTCATGTTTGAGGAACTTAAAGGTGGAGTTGTCATAATCCCTCAAGAATGGAGTTGACACTCACTAGTTTCAGAGCCCACTTTAACTGGCGAGCGCCCGTTCGCGTAGCATGATCGTCGAATTTCCCAATAGAATAGAGCATCAAATCGGGGGCAAATCCTAAATTGACCTTGTAGAAGCTCTGAGCGTGTCCACGTGCGCCTAGGCTGCGAGCTCCTACTCCTACCTACACATCAAATCTAGAAGCTAACGCCCGCTAACTAAATAATGCATCAACTGAACATGAGCATCACACATACAATGCAATCATTATCTAAAAGTCAAACAATCATCAGCATAAAAATAACTCTAACTCATCTATTCATACCAATTTTATTATATTTTTCTAAGTTATGTTGTAGTCAGTTAGCATGCTCAGTTTACTTTACTTAATTAGATAACTAATAATCATTCACTCTCAATCAAATCGTGCAAATCATCACTTCAACCATAATCAGGCATTCATCACAACAATTAATCAACCCTAGCATGTTATGCTAATAAATATCAATTTTAAATGATTAAATCGAATAAAATTCTATACCTAATCATCAATCACACAACAATGGCGACAAGGTTGTGGCCGGCTCGAGTGAGGATTGGAGGGAAGAGGGAAGGAAGAAAAAAGAAGAAGGAAGTTGGGTGAGATGAATGGTGACAGTGTCAGAAGTATGGAATATATAGATGTCAGGGTATGAATGGTCAGGTGAGAAAAACGAATGGTCAGGTGTGAAAATGAATGGTTATCTCGTTATTAAATTTTGACTAGACTCCAACTCGAGTGTAAAATAATAGTAACTCATAATAATTCTAAAAATCCAGAGAATAGGAAAACAAATCCCATGAAAAATAACATAGATTAATGACATGCTCTATAACTAATAACCTACCTAAACTACCTGTAACGCATCCTAATACGTTATTCAACCTAAAAATAAATCTATTATTTAATTAAAATAAAGAAAGAAAAATCTGGCATACTCTCATATATTATGATAATTCATTCTGCTACAATCTTACTAGCGTTATCATCATCATCATATACTTGGGCACACATGACTCTCATGGTTCATAACACAATACCGGCCTCGCTCGGTACGCGTGTTTTGAAATTGACCCGACATAAAATAACCGTTGAACCAAACCGTTCAGATTATAAAACCCTGACTCGAATCACGGGTTCTACACTTTATGTTCCTAGGACCCATGGTTGAGCCCCTAGGCCACCCCAAACCCTAGTACCTAATCTGTCTTATGGTTAGGGTTAGGTCCCGACTCCACCAAGACCCATGTTTGGCTCCAAATCCTACTCAATCTAATACTTTTTCAAGTCGTTCAAGACCATCTCTCTTTTAAGTCTCATCCTTTTCCAAGCCCACCAAGAAATCCTACAGTCACCAACCCACACAGACAACCGCTACTTGTAATCCCAATTATACTGTTTAGTCTCACATCTAATACCTACTGGGATAAGATCTTGTTTATAAGTAGGAATAGATTATAGATCATTAACTTGGTTAACCACTTTTGAAGAAATAACTTAGCCCATTAGTTTGCACTTATGGCCGAGTTGTTACAAATGGTATCAAAGCTGGTTTCGTGTTAGATGGTGGGTTGGACTAGGGACATTGGCTAGGCTGTCTGAGGCTAGCAACAAGCCAAAGTATAGGAATTTTGGGGATGAAATTTCATAAGGTAGGTGTATTGTGAAATCCTAGTCTCATATCTAATAGCTATTTGGGTAAAATTCTCTTTATAAGTAGGAATAGACTATAGATTTTTAACTTGGTTAACTACTTTTAAAAAATTGACATACCCATTAGTTTGCTATTTGGGCCGGGTCGTTATAAGATTCCAAGTCCCATTAGGAAACCTCTACCAAATCCCAGAACTCCAATTTCCAGCTCATCGGGTCACAAGGAGTGAAAGAATATTGAGAACCCATCAATTAGATAAAAATAATTAAGGTGAGTGGAATATTAGATCCCATAGTCTATAATTATTTAGCCAATTCAATTAGTCCTATATTTAATACATATTGGAGTAAAATCTAATATAATATATGAAATGGTACTTCCCGCCCTTAGTCAATAATTTAGTCAATTCCCACTTATAAACATGATCTTAACCCGGTAGGTATTAGATATGAGACTAAATTGAGGGATCTCATAATCCACCCACTTTAGAAAATTTCGTCTCCGAAATTCTTATACTTGGCCTGTTACTAGCCCCAGCCCAAGACTTTTTGGTCCGTGACTGGCAGCTTAGCTAGCATCCATACACTTGGCCCGTTACTAGCCCCAACCTACGATCTTTTGGTCCGTGACTCGCAGCCTAGCCAACGTCCCTAGTCCAGCCCCACCATCTAATACGGCCCCACCATCTAACGCCCCTAGTCAGCCCCACCATCTAATATAGCCCCACCATCTAATATGGAACCAGGCTGGCTCTAATACAATTTGTAACGACCCAGCCCAAAGTGTAACATAATGGGCCTAAGTCATTTCTTTAAAATGGTGTCCCAAGTTAAAGATGTATAGCTCATTCCCACTTATAAACAGAATCTTAGCCCGGTAGGTATTAGATGTGGGACTAAATTGAGGAGTCTCATAATGTTTTAGAATTGATCAAGTTTCAATTGAGCTAGAGCTGGTTATTTTGTGTACGCTAACACTCTTTTTTGTATTATTCATATGAAAATTTTATTTAAATTTAGGATATTTAAAATTGCCATATCCTATTTTTGTTTAAAATTATTCATATATCATATTTTTTATAATTTGAATTAAGTTTTTATAAAAAAATTTAATTTTTTATATTAAACGTCACATAACTATATTGAGGAGGCACCGCTCATTTTTTATTTTGAATTGCAGTCATTTTTTTTAAGTCAATCCCTGTCTCTTGTAAGACATACTATCCCAGTCAGCCACACCATATCACGTGCCTCTTTTCACTCGTCGTCACCCACTACGCCCCCAAGCCCCACTCTCTCGACCTGAGCTTCGCTCGCCACTCCCCCCGGCTCCCTTGCCCGCCTCGCCTACCCGAACGTGTCATTCCTACTCGGCCTGTCCTCTGTCCTTTGGCGCAAGTCGTGTAAATATGGCAAGCGGGTGCTCCAGTACTGCAACCATAATGCCTGCCACGCGATCGTGACGCTGGACTGGGATGCCTGGTCACTGAACAGGCTGGTGTATCAGGATGTGGCGGGCTTGATGGGGTTGGTGATACGTGATCACAGAGTGGTTGAGCCAGAGCACGAGTACGCCAACTGTGTTCTGCTCGTGTTTCCAAATTCAGCATCTCTGTTCTTTGTCAATTATCCGGCGATGAGCTCCACCATTGCGGAGTTATCTTCGTTTGTTGATTGGGTCGAGAAGTCAAATTCATTGAATAAGGATCATGTCTATTGGGACATTATATATACAATGGCGGAGGCGGCCAAGAAACCTTTGACGGTGGAAGAGCCACTCTCAGTGGCTCCGTTTTGGAGCGTCCTGATGATTTCGAGGTCTTGTTACAAGAATTTGACGGTGAGGGAGGTTGTGAGTGTTGTGGACATGGATGGAGTTTGTGTCATAGAGAGGGAGACCTTCTACCAGGTCCTCGATTGCCTGCCCATGGCGTTTCCGTTTAGGGTGATCGGTTGGTGTTAATATTTGTAATGATATTAATGATATGTAGCTCATTGTCACACTCAAAATACTAAAAGAATCTCGGAATACCAAGCAAAGGTGATTGTTTGTTGTTTCATGGCCTCAAAGCTTCTATATAAATAGGGACTCATTTGCTTCATTTTGAAACAAGAAAAGCAAAAGGCAAAGACAGGATGTGAGAGAAAAAGAGAGATAGAGATAAAGTAGAGCGATCAATATTATTTGCTAGTTTAAGCTTATTTTATACTGAGTATTGAGAGAGAATTTTGTAATCTCAATAGTATAGGTTGGGTGTGTAATCTTCTTGTACATCTCTTTTTTGATGGCTGTAATCTTTAGTTGAAGTAGTAAATTGTTTGTTGTTGTCCCGTAATTTTTAACTCTCAATTGAATTAGGGTTTTCCATGTCAAATCTTTATTCTTTTGGTTTTGTTTTATTTTATTTCTCCGGCATTATTTTCCCATACCTTGTTTTCACTATTTTTGATCTCCAATTTTGGGGATTTTTCTGAACGCTTGGGATGTCGAGGTTCACTATGCACTATTTGTGCACCATGTTAGGGAGCTACCCAAGGGGCTCTACTTCCTAATGAGGAATGAGGAGCACCTTGAGGAGCTCAGCGGTTCCTAAGGGATGCCCCGGCGAGCTGCCATTGTATAGACTTGCAAAGGGTGATTGCCAGCGGCTTGCAAAACAGCTATCTTGCCATCAGGTATTGCTCGATTTTGTGCTTCTTAATCTACGGTGAATGGTTTTCTCATTGTATTAGTTAATATTGGTAGCATTGTTGTTCCTCAAGTAAAAACTCCGGTGTCAGTTTCATTTGGAGATGTTCATGCTTCATTGTTAGGATGAAATCTATGTTGTTGGCATATTTTTTGGGGGAGACGGGGTGGACTTACCAAATCAATTTAAAATATTAACTTTGACTTAGTCTCAAATTAATCAAATATTATCTCCTAATATAATGTTTCTTATTAGTTAATTTGAGATAATGATAACAAGTCGTACGTATTACGTATTTTCTCCAACGTTAATAAAAAGTAGAATAAAGAAAGGAGATGGATGATAGGTCACAAAATTAGACTTTCTCTAGTGATCAAGTCAATCCATTCCGATAAGTTTTTGTATCATATATATTTAATTTCATCAGATGCGATTGCGATAGGAGTTAATTAGTGGTAGCAGAGAATTAATGAAGGTATAGAGAATGAGTGATTGACTGATGCAAGCCAATTTAGTTAGTCTTTAGAAATATATAAAGTAGTTCCAAGCAAATTGATTAGTGTTAATCTCATAGCTGGTCTTCTCTTAGCTTACTACTTTGTTATTACTTGACAATGCGGAAGTATATGTTTTAAGCGGATTTTGTAGATGGAAAATGGTAATTAGTTTTTCCTAAGATGGATGGTGCTAGCATAAGGTTGTAATGCGTAATGAGAATTTGCCATGTGTGAAGTTAAATGACTGTGAACAGTGTGTATATGAGTTAAATGCATATAATATAATCCCCTTTACCATTTCAATATTTTTTAGTGGACAAAAAGAATGACGATTGTTTCCGTTTAAAACTTGTTTGGATACTGAATGCAGGGCATTGAGAGCGATGGTTGTTTCAGTTTAGGAGTGATCGCTCGATTTGAACCAACTTTGAGAGAGAAAAATGCCTGGATGTACCCTCTGTTTATTTTGGGACTCAGGGTTGTACCTTGAAGCTCATGCTGTTGACATTTCTGCTACTGGAATTGGATGTTCCTTTGATGGTGCAGGTTACTTTCGATCTTGACATTGTGGTAGAAAACTAATAGTTTTGGCGTGTTGTCCATGTTTTTACTTTTCCATTTCCAATTATAACATATATTGTTGTTGTTGTGAGAAACGGGTAATTTTCACCAAAGATAACTAGTTCACTGTGAAAACTATTACCTAGATGACCAGCGTGTGAAAACTATTGTACTTAAAAATCACCCCAAGATAAAATTCCCAGGAAAGTGTGGTGGGACACAGCGGTCCGCTTAAAAACCAACTCCTAGACAGAATTTTATCAAGACAAATAATTTAAATAGCACAATAATTAACAACAACAATACCCGACAATAGTTATTAAATAGACAACAAAAGAAAAGAACAAGACACCAGAATTTAACGAGGTTTGGCAACTGCCTACGTCCTCGGACACTACGAAAATAATATTTCACTAAGAAGAAATATTACAAAGAGAGAGAATTATCAACGGTAATAAGGGAAGCAATCAGTAACTTTGGGATGATCTACTATGGGGGGAGGAGCCCTATTTATAGTGAAAGAGCTCCCCCCCACATCCCTCCACTTCATGATGTGGGATTTTGCAACCCACATACAACAATTCTCCATCAAGGATTATTAAAAGATGCTCGGGCTTGCAAATTAGATTTTTGCGAGCACTATATCAAAGGGAAGAAAACAAGGGTGAAATTTGGCACAACAATCCATGATACTGAGGGTATTTTGGATTATGTTCACTCAGATGTGTGGGGGCCTTCCAAGACAACTTCATTGGGAGGTAAACACTATTATGTTTCCCTTGTTGATCATGAGGTTTAGTTAGATTTCGAAAAAAATCAGTTGAATTAGTCATTGATAATTCATCATGTGACGAGTCTAATGACTTGTTTGTTGTTGTGGTCGGGAGATACACAACATCGTATGCGATTGTAAAGTAAATCTTACTACATTATTTTATTAATTAATCAATTATCACCAGAAGTAGAATTAGTCAAAATAATAGATGCATGAAGGAGCGGGAGCCACCATGTCATATAATTATCCTAGATCAGTAAAAGGGAATAGAAGATAAAAGTAAAATGTGATGTAAATTAATTAGACTCTATAATGAGTTTTATCTTAAACTAAAAATCTCTTTTTTTGTTGTTTTAGTCTTAGTTCTATTTTCTACTATTAAGATAAGTAAATTAATCTCTCCATGGGATGATACTTAGACATTTATCATTATATTGCTTGTTTTGATTGTGTACACTTACACATCATTGAAATAATTCAAACATGCTTGCACGATTGGCTTAAGTTGTTTTACTACTAGAATGACTAAGAGTTCGTTTGAATAGCATGAAAATGGTGTAAATGATATGAAAATTTTAAAATAGTCAACCTAACTAAAAGTAATTATATTTAATATATTTTTTATAAAAAATATTGTTAATTTAATTATTTTATATACAATTAAATATTATTATAATTATAAAAACATAAAATAATCATGATTACCTTATGTGACACGCCCATGTACTCTTAAATGAGTAAAAATATTTCCCCCTTTTACTTATCTATTGAGATAAGAAAAAGAGAGAATTTTTTTTACTCTTTGTATGGCTCACCCATGTGTTTTTAAATAAACAAAAAAAAATTTCCCCATTTTCTTAACTCTATGGATAAGAAAGGGGGAAAAAAATTTTACTCATTATAGAGTACATGAGTGGGTCATAAAAGTTAATCATGAATAGTTTAAATGTATTTTTGTTATTCTAAGAATATATTGAATATACACTAATTTTAGTAATTAGACTATTTCAAATTTTCATGTCATTTATATTTTTTTCATGCTAGCCAAACGAAAGATAAGTTTAAATAGTCAAAGGCCCTTCATGACGCTAGCCTTTCTCTTTTATTTGGGCCTAAAATGGACAATGTAAAAGTTTGGGTGGCCCATCCATATTAAATTTAAATGGGTGTTATAAAAATATGTTTTTAAATATCAAATACGATAATCGTTTATTAATTTTTTTTTATTTTTTAAAAATTTATATATGCTCTTATTACTAAAATGGAGAATCTAATCCTCATGTCTGATTAAAATTAGTAGATTCAACCAATCAAAATACAAAAAAAAATAAAAAATAAAATTATTATAGTTTATATTCTCATTCAATTAGATAAAGTCAATCAAAATTTATATCTAAGATATTAAATTATTAAAGTCTATCTTATTATTTAATGAGAATGTATCTATAACATTAAAATTTAACCATTTTGGGTCTTCTTTGAAGCCAAATTTAATAGGAAAGGGGAATCGGAGATCTCACGATAGGAAAGAGAAATTATTATAAGAACAACTCGATTGCAAACATTTTTGAAATATCTTTAACAAAAGAACAAATAGTAAATTTTTAAATGAAAAATCTACTTCAATCAATATGCCCTTAGACACGGCCATATTTAATATAAAAGTCACACTTAAATCAAATCCTATTTCTATTGCATCCAAAAAAAAACCCCTTTTAGTATTCTTTCTACGTCCAGCCTTGCGAAAAGTAAAATTCGAGAAAAAGAGCCCATGCCATAGATAAGAATTCTTTTATGGTCCAATAATACGAGCAATGCCATCACCCACTTGATGTACAGTCTTATTATTCACAATATTTACTTCTCTATTATATTTTTCAATACGCGAGTGGATAATAGTATTCATGCTTGTTTGAGTAATAGCAATGAGATTCCTTAATATCATGCTAAGAATTATGATTTCTATAAGAAGATCCCATTCAAAACGAAATGATGCTATTTCTGAATTAGCATATAACTGTTTCGGCATCTTGGTGGGGGGAAACGCCTTTGAAAAGATTGTTAGTTGAAAAGTAATTCCCCACTGGTAGCAATGGTTGCTATGCTACTAACACTAAATAATACTTGTATTTGCTCTATTATTTTGCCCAAGCCTGGCTGAGGAAGAGTGAAAAATACGAATCGGAGTTGGAAGAAGGGGAAGGAGAAGGAGCTATCAACCCATACCAAATAGAGGAGGATTTATTCAATCATATAGTTTGGGCCTCTAGAATATGACACCCTTATAACAATCTATTTGATTGTATCGAAAGACCTAATGAATTGGATATAAAAGGACCCACCAATCCTAAGGATCCATAGGATTAATTATGGATCTAACAATAGCAGCGTTGAGTTATTAAATCTTAGATCTTATTTTTTATTATATATGACAAAACCTATACGAAAGATTGGTTCCCGTAGAAGTGGGCGTATTGGTTCACGTAAGGCTAGACATAGAATACCAAAAGGGCTTATTCATGTTGGAGTTTTTAACAATACAAATGAATTCGTCTATCATAAGTTTTCTATTTGATCTCTGACTATGTATTTTTATAATAAATATATGAAGTCAAGTATATAGAAGAGAACGAACAAAAAAAGAGTAAAATCAAAAGTCGAATGAAAGGGTGTTTTGGAATAGAGAAATTGAAGAAAAGGATTTAGATGGATTTCCAAATAAAGACTACATTAGATAGTGGGAACTATAAACAAACAAGATGTCGATCTCTCGAAGAAAAAATTTTATATTTTGGGACCCACTTGTCTATGAGATTAGTATCATTTTTAGATTCCATATTCTGTCTTTCCACATCATGAGTACCTGTAGTTAGATCTCGAATCAACGAATGAACAACTCATTGTGTTTGATTCTATTTATGATTAGTTCCTTTCTTTTCTATTTATTATGAATTTCCTCTTACCCCTCTCTTTTAAGAGGATTTGTGGCATGTCAAGCCCTAGTAAGGTTCTTTTTTTTGCATCGAATTTCTTTAAATATGATTAAAAAAAACCAATGAATTAGTTTTATAATAAATTAGACAATTTTGGGTAGAGTTGTGTTTTTGTTGGATATCATATCCCCTATACCTGAATCATTCCCGATTGATTTTTTGGGATCTTTCCTTTCTTCAAACAAAATGATCAGAGGTAGAATCAGATCGATTTATGAAAGAAAAATTATAAACAATTAATTATAGTTGCCGAGACTATCTCATAATTGATTGGAAAATAAAGAAAATTAGCTACATTAATATTATCATTTGAGTAGGTTTATAGTATTAGTCACACATGGCACAACATCTTGTTTAGTTATTTTAATAGTTAAAAATTATAATCAATTTTGATATCATTGATTTGGATTAAATACGAATATGATAAATAAAAATAAATATAACATTTTGATTTAAGGAATTCTGATTTTTGGATCTGAGCCATATCTTAATCATATGGAATCCATATCGTTACTCATCCCCAGCTTACTGATTTTTGCAAAGTTCAACCTTTCCATAATTTTAATGAGAAACACATTTCCTGGCGAGAAAACGATGTTAAACAGTGGAAACACGATTCACACCCTGGAATTAGGAGGCAGCTTTCCTCTTCCCCTCCCTCTCTCCCCGCCCAAAAAAGGTCCTGCCTTTCCTCTTCCTCCGGCCGGACTCCCAACTCCTCGCCGGCGGCGGCGCCTTCGATCGCGTTCACTACCCGTCGACCATCCTTCACCAGGTACGATCCGAACCTTCCCCATCCTTCTTCCCGTTGAAATCCGATCCCTACGTCTTGAGCTAGGTAAGGGCGCCGCCATGTGGCAGAACCATGGATGGAGCTTGAAATACGGTGTCGGAGGTGGCGGAGATGTCGGTCTATAGCAGTTTGGTGTGGTGTTTCGGGGATTGGGATGGGCATGTGAGCTGTTGCGTTCCTAAAAATGACGTTTCCCTGTTGGGTTTGGAGGCCGATTGGATAAGGGAATGATTTTCAGTGTGCTTGCTTCTGTGTTACTTTTTTTGGCTGGCGACTTTTAATTGAGCTCATTGTAGCTGAGATGTTGTGTTTTTTTTATTGTTTTTTCCTCATTACAGGCTTGCTTTCACAATAGGAAGGTCGGAGCTTGTTCGCTTCTGCATCCGAATTCCTGGCCGGTATTTTTTTTTGCATGCTTTTATGAAGTTTATTTGAGATTTGAATGTTATCATTTTCGGTTGTGAAATACGGTCTGAAAATATTTTGTTGAGGGTATATGATCTGGCTTCATTTGGCAAATGAGATTTTTTGAGTGAAGGAGTGCAGTATTACTGTGATCTTGAGCATTTGCAATAGAGTTGTGTAGGTTTCTTGGGAAGTTCGGGTAAAAATGGTAGCGGGGGTCTAAGCCTTTTTTCCCCCTCTTACATGTTATTCTTGACCTAGCCGCGTGAAAGTAATTGTATTGCATTTCAATTGAACGACGTATAATTAACACTATTTTGAGCTACCGCTTCTTAAAATTTTTAGTTTTTAGGAAATAGAATTTGTTTGAAATATTGATTTTTTATTCTTTGTTAGGTAAGAGATTCCATTTTAAAAATCTTCTTTTTGAGATTTATAATCTTTTTTACACAACCAAAAAGGGGTTTCAATTTCATTTTATTTCTTTTCAATTTCTTTGATAAACAAATTAACTTTTAGTGAAATAGAAAGTCCTCCACCAGCTGAACAACCCTAATGATGGCTTCAGGGATTTAGTATATGTTCTCCATGAAAGTAAATGGCAAAGTTTTAATGGCCAGATGCTTTTTCCTAACAGAAACACCAGGCTAGTATCAAGTTAATAGGCACCTTCTTATGCTGGACTAATAATTGGAAGTTTTTATGTAGTTTTCTTTACTTGTTTTAGGTCATTTATTTTTAGTAAGGTCTTATTTTCAATCTTTTAAACTATTAGAATTTTTTTGTAATAGTATACTTGTTTTGCAAGTGTCATGAGTCTATCACCTATTCACCCTCATTACTTTAACCAAATTTGTATACTTCCTCAAACTGAGAGTAACTGGATACTACTACGGCATTGCTTCTCTAAGATGCTTGTGGATGATATTAGTAGTAATGTTAAATTCTATTTGGAATTTTGTTCAACCAATTCATGAAGGAAATTTTGTCAGAGTCTGACAAGATGTTTATTCTTCTTTTTTCTTTTGAAATATTGCTGTCATTTCCTTGGAGAACCCAAATTGCTAGTTTGTGAACGTTTAGGCCTTTTCTTTTCTGAATTCATACATTCTATTTATTTTAGAATCATTGCCTTATCCTTAAAAAAATCTACAATTATTTTGATGTACGACTAAGAATATGTTACATATAACTTTGAATTGATGAAAACTTGATTGTTTTTCTGCCTTACATAGCATGACATTTGTTTTTTTGTTTTTTCCCTTTCTCTTGGATTGTATGTTGTTGCTACATTTTTTGTTTTGTTTGATAGAGGTAGTGAAGTCCCTATATTATATACATCAACCTTAATGTTTTTCCTCTTGATCACTATATTAACTACAGCCTGTTTCTGCTACTTTTGTTGGAATCTCGAGTTAAAAGTGAACTGGCATTCTTTACGTGGAAGTATTACTAGCTGCTAGCAATGTTACCCACGGGATTGAAGGATGCCCAGATCCGAGAGAACAACAACCAGAAGGTCCACCCTCAGCCCATGGAAGATTCTGCTGGCTTGAATCAGAAGGCTGTGGATGCTTTAATATCTAGTATCTTCACGAATGTTTCATCTCTAAAAGCTGCTTATATTCAACTTCAAACTGCACAAACTCCATATGATCCAGACAAGATACAGAATGCAGATAAGCTAGTTATTGAAGAGCTTAAAAAGCTTTCAGAGCTCAAACATTTCTACAGAGAAAATAATCCCATTCCAGCCTCTGCATCTGCCTGGCCTCAGGATTCCCATTTGGCTGCTGAAATCCAAGAGCAACAAAACTTGTTAAAAACTTACGAAGTAATGGTAAAAAAATTTCAGTGACAGATTCAGAATAAAGATTCCGAGATTCTTGAACTGCAGCAGCAGATTCAGGAGGCACATCGGAAGAGAGCAAAACTTGAAAAGAAGCTTAAGCAGAGGGGTTTACTCTCCAAAGAATTGGATGATTCTGAAGAGGAAAATGCATTTTTCTCTATGGAGCTGACACCAAAGCTTTTCTCCTCTGCTGTAGAAGCTGCCTACAAGTCCATACATGATTTCTCAAAGCCATTAATCAATTTAATGAAAGCCGCTGGATGGGACCTTGATGATGTAGCTAATGCTATTCAAACCAATATTATATACGCCAAACGTGCTCACAAAAAGTATGCATTTGAGTCCTATATTTGTCAGCAGATGTTTGATGGATTCGTGGATGAATGTTATACAGTGAAAGATGAGAGTCTTGTTGTGTCTAAAGATGGTTTCTTTCATCAGTTTCTTGCCTTGAGAGTGATGGATCCAGTTGATATCCTTAGTCAAAGCCCAGATTCAATGTTTGGAAAATTTTGCAGGAGTAAATACTTGCTGGTGATTCATCCAAAGATGGAGGCTTCATTTTTTGGTAATCAGGATCAAAGGAACTATGTTGCTGGTGGCG
>JAVDBV010052296.1:0-14671 GCA_032619315.1 Piper longum
TATATATATATATATATATATATACAAAGAAATGATATAATGTAAACATTTTTTAAATGTGAACTTTGTGAAACACATCATAACTATTAAGTTTTTGTTTAACGGCTCATATTGTGTAGTTACGGATGGGGAGTTATCAGCAATTCCTAAAATACCGATAAATGTGATCTATTAGATGAAAAATTAACAATCATGATCTAAGTTTACAAGTTCACAAATTAAGATGATTTTCCACCATATCATTAATATGGGTTTGGACGGGTCTGGGCAGCCCTTCAAATATGGGCCGCTAGATGCCCAGATCGGGCAACGCATAGTACATGGCCAACAGTGGACAACGCACCAGATGTGGCAAATCAGACCGTTGTAGGATCCAAATGGGTGTCACTCCACCAATCTCATCCAAGGCAGTGTCATGGGCCTGATCAAGCGGTGGTAATTATTTTAAAAAAATAAGGTTGGTTTTGACTAATTTACCGACCTAAAAAAATTCCCCATAGATAAGTATTGTCAATTATCAATTTTACCTATATTACTAATAAAATTGAATAAAATATCAAACCAACCACTGCTTAATTATATATATATATATATATATATTTTCATTTAAAGTGGAGTGAAATTGGAGAAGCAAAAAGATTTTGAAAGGATTTTGAAAATGACGAAGTGTTGGGTGGTCTCCCGACTCCCGTCTCTCACTGGGGACGGAATCACGTGGTGCTCATCGGTCAGGGGTAGCGTTGACCGTGCCCGTATCAGATGATTTTTTTTTATGTAAAAAGAAAACGAATTGCAATCCCTGTCGTAAATTGGTCAATTTTCGTCCTCAAGTAAATTCTGGTTCCCCTGCCCAATACCCGCCGCCTGCTCCCATGGTTCACCTAAATACTTCGTCTCTCATCTCTCTTCACACTTCTTTTGTTTTGGCCGAGCTGCTACCCGATTCGTGTTACTAGCCCCTGAAATCTCCTCCCACCCGAAGACATTTCTGATCATGTTGGTTAGTTCCCACTTCCTAATTGGTTCATTTGCTTCTCACGGTTGGTTGGGGCTTCTTCCTTTTGTTACAGCTAGGTGTGTAATTAGATATGAGTGTGTGGGGTGCGTAATTTCCTTTAATAAAAATAATTAACATTATTATCGAAATTTTTTCTTTGACCCTAAGAAACCTCTAAGCAACTATATACTAGAAGAATCACTCATCATTGACCGGATGTTTACGACCACTAATTGTGGTGGCAAATTAGCAACTGCGTTCGAAAAGGTAAATTTTACGACTGCCTTGTGACCGCAACTCCGGTAGAAAAATATATTTATGGTTTACTAACTATTTAGCAAATAATTTAGCGATCAGAACTTTATAATTGTGCTTTGGATTGCTAATTACTATTGAAAAATGTTTGTGACCTCAATATATCGGTTGCTAAGTTGAATTTCAAAGCTTAATAATTTGAAAATGAGTTTGTGACTGTGGTTTTGGTCAAAATTTTGTTGTAATTTTATAACCCTAAAAGAATCGTCGTGGATTGCTTACACAGCTTCTCGCCATAGTTTCCCGCTGCCAGTCACCGCCAGCCATGTTTGTCATCATCGTCATGGTTCACACACGTTTTAGGTAGAATTTTCAAGTTCTTTAAGTTTTTATATTTTTTGATAAATATGTTAATGCCGATTGAAATTGTTGATTGTTTGTTAATTGTTGTTAAATGTTTATTGTTTATTGTTATGAAAAAAATTTTAAATTATAGCTTATCTTTTAATTATGATTGTTATTTTAGATATATTTTGGAATAAGCGTATGTGAGATTTTTTAGCCTAATTAATTTGATTATGTTCAAAATTTTATTATAATTGTTGTTGAATGTTTATTGTTTATTGTTAGGACAAAATTTTAAAATTAGGATTTATTTTGTGATGATGATTCTTATTTTTGATATTTTTTTAAATTAGGGTAGTTGGAATTTTTCAAAAACTAATTAATTTGATCATGTTTGAAATTTTATTATAATTGTTGTTGAATGTTAATTGTTTATTGTTTTTTCATATAAGATTTAAAACAATGATTATGATAATATTATTAGAATAATTTTATTGTATTTGTTTAAATTCATTATCAAAATTAATAATTAAATTAATTATTATTTTATGATGATTGAAAATAGATGTGTAAAGTAATAATTGAATTAATACGATGACACTCTACTTTAACTTGAGATTTTAATTTTCATAATTTTTAAGTTAAAGTTTAATTTTAGAAGCTATATTATTCAAATTAATGCTTTCCTATAGTCAATTAGTTTATACTACGGTCGAGTAGTATGATTCTATAAGATCAAGTCTATTACTTAGTATTTTTCTTAACTTGATTAGTTTTGATTTGTGTTGACCACTATGTTTTCATAATTAATTTTTAATTTGTATCACAGTTTTATTTCACAATCATATAAAACAATAATTTTTACGTATTACATGTATTTTATATGAACATACATGTGTGTTATTGTATTACAGATCACATCTAAATTAACTTATTTTCAATGTTTAATGTATGTGAGAATGAGTATAAATGGGTGTGATTGGATATATAAAATGTGGTTAGAAGGAAGAATTTTCAATCTAGATTATAAGCGAGTTGAGATGTTTCTTGATTTTGCATTCTCATATATAGGAATTGTTAGTAATTTGAAAATTCTTTATTCGTGCAATGGATGTGCCAATTGGTGGAATATGGATTGAGATGATGTCAGACATCATTTATATTATCAGGGATTTATGTTGACATATTATATCTGCGAATCATGAGTATGGAAGCTCAAGTTCAAGTGTAATTAATCACGATAATTTAGGTTTTAGGGATGTGGTATATGATATTGCTAGTCCACATTTTGAGGCTCTTTATCAATCGGCACACCACCATGACTCCACCGATGAATAACCTAAGCCGAAGACAAAAATTTTATGATCTCATTCGACAAAAAGATCAAGAAAAGTATTCAGGTTGTAATTATGCATCTCTTCTATATACAATTACAAGGTTAATAAATATAAGAACGAGTCATCATGTTGCCCAAGTAACATTTGATGAGTTTATTTCATTTATGAAAAATGTTTTGTCAAGAGAGAACAAGTTGTCAGGGTTTTTTTATAACTCAAAGAAATTAACGAATAAGCTATTAATGAGGGCAAAAAAAAACAAATGTATGTCCCCACGAGTGCATGTTGTTTTATAAGGAAACTATTCACTTACAAAAGTATCTACAGTGCAAAACCATAAGATATCTAGCAGTAAAGGAAGTTGATCGTTGAAAGAAATATGTGGCAACTAAGTTTTGCGATATTTTTCTGTTATTCCAAGATTACGGAGATTGTTCATGTCATGAAAGACCGTCGAACACATGCTTTGGCATGAAAAGAACCAAAGGTCCCTGGGATAATGACTCACCCTTCACAAAGCAAGGCATGAAAATATTTTGATAGGTATCACCCCTCCTTTACTTCAAATCCAGGCAATGTAAGATTAGGCTTGTGAGATCCCTCAATTTAGTCCCACATTTAATACCTATCGAGCTAAAATCATGTTTATAAATAGGAATAGACTATAGATCTTTAACTTAGGTTAACGACATTTGAAGAGATGACATAGCATATTATGTTGCACTTTGGGCTAGATCATTACAAATGATATCAGAGCCAACTTGGTTCTATATTAGATGATGGGTTAGACTAGGGACATTGGCTAGGCTACCGGTCATGGATCAAAAGGTCGTGAGCTGGAGCTAGCAACAGGCCAAGTGTAAGAATTTCAGGGATGAAATTTCCTAAGGTGGGTGGATTGCGAAATCCCTCAATTTAGTCCTACATCAAATACATACCGGGCTAAGATCATGTTTATAAGTGAGAATAGATTATAAATCTTTAGCTTGGGTTAACCATTTTAAAGAAATGGCTTAGGTCCATTACGCTGCACTTTGGGCTAGGTCGTTACAAGGCTTCTGCAGAAAGTTTTAATCCATTTGGGTATTCAGCAAAGTCATATTCTCTCTGATAGGTCATTATCATTATTTATAATTTACCATCGTGGAGGTGCATGACACGTCCATTTATGTTCTTATCTTTGTTCATTCTTGGAAAAGATAGGTGTGGTCAAAATATTGATATATATCTTAGACCTCTCATAGGTGACTTAAAATTGTTATGAGGCAATGGTGTTAAGACGTAGGATGTTTCACAAGACAAATTTTTTATATGAGAGCATCTTTTTGTGGATAATTAATGATTTTTTGGGTTATGAAATTTTATTCGGATGGAGCACCCATGGTAGATTTCTTTTCCCTATTTGTATGAAAAAAATAAAAGTTTTTTGTCTGCAACACTCTATTAAACATTACTAGTTTGATTGTTACCGACAACACCTTCCTTCTAATCACCCGTTTAGACAACAGAGACAATAATTTTTAAACAGGAAATTAGAAAAGGTGGGAAACTACTAATATTAACGGGCGTGGAGATCAAATTAAGAATAGATACATTGTCAGATATAAAATTTAGGCTATGGTTGAAAAGTGTAAAAAATTTACTAGTTTTGGAGTTACATACAATTGGGGGAGGAAATATATCTTTTGGAAATTGACATATTGAAGCTCTTTATTAGTGTGACATAATATAGATGTTATGCATGTGAAAAAAAATTGTTTGAAAACTTATCCAATATGTTGATATTATAATGGAGCTATATTAGAGTCAAAGGACAATGTGCACTGCTTGATGATGCCTAAAGGCAATTACACAATTATGTTTGTCTATGAATTAAAACATTGAAATTACTTAATGATACTTAGTAGATTAACATAACATTTTGATAAGTTGTCGTTATCATTTTCATATGCTAGCATCGTTTTCCCTAACAATTTTGGCTAAAATTTAAAAATTTCTAATTACCACAAGCTATATCAAATATAAATAAATCTATAATCAATTATGAATAAAGATTGATGTTTTTAAAGAACTAGACAAAGCTCGTGCACATTCACAAAAGAATCAAACTACCTATTCACCGTCCTAGGATGGACTACTTGGGATACTTCCTAGTATGGTCAAGACTGCAACATCTATACACCTACAAAGACAAAGTTGCAAGATGCTTTAGACAAACAAAAAGCACTTGCAATTGTTCCTCACCTATCGAGCAGATCTATCTAATCCACTCAACTCCCGACTTTAAAGCCAATGAATAGATGCGTTGAAGAGCAAGTACGAAAAAAACTCAATCATTGCTAATGATTAAAAGAGTCACTCATGTGCACTTGTTGGATAGAAATTACAAAGAAGCTTCCTCTACTTGGTTTGACCTATTTGACTCATTTGGACTACATAGTGAAAGTCCACCAATTCTACTGAACAACTTGGAGACAAGGGGACAAGAATGAAATCACATTGTCAACATCTGTTGTACATTGTAGGGAGGAAGCCACGAGGAAGTTGTTGCACATTCAAAAGAGTTTCACCCCAATCAGCTATAAATTCTTTCACTCACTCGTAAGAAAAAGAGACGATAGCCGAAGCACGGATACATGTAGACATGATACATAGATTAGATTAGAGAAGGCATTGGTGGAAGAAAATTCACCCTTCATCTCTTCACGTTTTACCTCTCAATCTTCACACTACTAATCTGAAGAAGAAGTTGAAGATTATTGAGAAGAAGTTGAAGAAGCCAAGTTACAAAAGAGCACCACTGCTGAAGAGAAGTTCACACCAAGGCCTCATCGTTACAAATTTACATAACTTTTTTCTTAGCTTCTTGCAAGTTGCAATGTTATTTTTTTTTGATGAACTTTATTATGTATTATTGTTCTTTTATGGGGTAGTGATGTAGGTTTAATGATATATCTTAGTTGCATTGTTTGATATAAGATAGATCTAGGTTATATGTAATATATTTTATTCTGTTATCTTGTTGCACTGCTGGCTAGTTGATTACTTCATGCTCATACTTATTCAAAAGAGTAGCTAATTTTTGCATGATTAAGAGATTCGATTGAGATTTAGGGATAGACAAGCTGATGATATCCATAGATAAAATAGTTTATGATTTTAATTATAAAGACATGTCAAAGTCATAGATATTCATATAAGGGAGTTAATCATAGTACACTAATTTAGTCTTGTTTGCATAGGGATGTGAAATGATGTTAGGGCGATATGTTGTGATTAGATGCGGGAGGCCATTATAATTAAATTTGTTTCCCTAGATATCAACTGAAAGTATTAGTAATTTGATTAAGAGAAGTTGTGACAACTTGTGCTATGTTTTCTATCTTTGTGTCTTTGCATTATTCTTTGAAGTAGAATAATACACTTGTTTCATGCTTTCATTGGGTCGGTTAGTTTTAAAATAGATTTCCATCACACCATATATTTTAGTAGGCTTCACAACTTAGCTATCACCAATAACAATAGAATATCAAATCCTCGTGGGAATAATTTCGTCCTTATCATTCTTACTTTGTTCAATACGTGTACTTGCGTGAAACATTGATAAAGTAACAACCTAATGAATACGCTTCAAATATTTCAAATTTTGTTGATAATGATTACAATGTCGATGGACTTAAAATTCATGATTGTCATTATGATGAAGGACAGTGAAATAACCCGTCATGTTGGTGGATTTGTTAGTTTAGAGATCCATAAATAATATTTGGTATGAATACTTTTATTTAATTATTTTGTTTAGTATTTAATTAGGTTATAATTTATAAAAGTTCTTTTGTAATTTAGAAGAAATCTCAATGAAGCCCTGTCCCATGGTCAGTTTTGTTTGACCACATGCACCGAAAAGACAAAGGGAAGGCTGCATATGTCGATAAGAAGTCAGGCTGTAGCGGTAAGTTTTCATATTTTATTTTATTTCTACTTGTTATGTAGTTTTTAAATAAACAAATAAATGAGTTCAAAATTCCACTTTGAAATATGATTTTATCATCAAATTTACAAGTTAGTTTGATTTGTATGACAACATTGCCTTTTTAACTTCTACTATTTGCCAAATATTTAATTGTTGCCAACAGTTCGAGCAAATGAATAAACATGGGTTGGAAGTGCTTCTGTCTAATTTTTTGTTTGCAGGGAAGGACCAATGTGGAGACATTTCTTGTTTGATGAATGTGAAATTGTTTTATGAATATATATGAGTAATTCTATTTTCTACTATTAGTGAAATGTTTAATTATTATTAACAGTACGTGTAAACGAACAAACATAGGCTGGATGAACTTTTGTGTTATTTTTGATTTGCAGGAGAAGGACTTATGTGAAGACCAAACATTTTTTGCTAAATAAATGTGAAATTGTTTATTGAATGTACAAATTTAATGTGGACTATGAAATGCAAATTTGTAGAGGTATGAAATTTTTTCTAATGTTTCATTTATAGATGAGACTTTGCCGGATTTTCTTCAAAATTATATAGTCTACAATGATTTCATTAACAAATTTTAAATATGTCAAACTTTTTTTTACATAATGTTATATGATGTTCTACTCATTTGTGCATGTTTTCTTCTGTAAAAACAAATAACTGATTTGAGATAATCAATAACATTTTGCAAGTTAGTCACTGAAAGCGTATAAAGTCGACATATGGTATTGATCCTTTTAGCCAGCCATTGGCAGTCGATCATGTGGCATACATATATAAGATCAAAGAGCCAAACAAGGGTTGATGGCAGTGCGCCACCTTCCTCCTGAGCAACGTGGATCCACTTCTTACACTGCCGATGATGTTGGGTCCAGTGCTAGTATGATGAGCCAACCTCTTCAGCCTGAATGAGTCTTTTCTCCATTGGGTCGAAGATTTAGAGACCCGTGAACTAGATAGACAAGTAAAGATCACGAGGGTGAGGGAGGAGATGAGGGCAGAGGCTAAGGCCCGGGACCGCCAGCTTGCCTAGGTTCTTGACGAGAGAGACCATCGACTAAGGGAGGAGGCTTGGGTTAGTGATGGCCGACTTATCTAGTCTATTAATGCTGATGCTCAGATGCTTCATCATATGATGACCATATGCATAGAATAACATCATGACACTTTTGATTATGAGCCCAAATATGTATGACATTGAATATTTTATTGTATTTTAGATTTAACTTCTAATCTATGTTTATATATATATATATATATATATATATATATATATTGTCACCATATCTATTTATTTATAATCTTTTGTTATTAAACAGGTAATTTGAAACAAAAAAAAGTAATTATTTAAAAAAAATGGGTTATTTTGCAACTGAGTCTTGACCAGTTTGCGTCAGCTTTGCGACCGCATCTACGACCAGTTTTGGTCGAAAAGGTTTAGCAACTGGAAAGATACCATTATGGAACCGAAGTTGAAACCGAATTTGCGATTGAAAATTTGGTACTAAATAATTTATGACCAGGTTTGCGACCACAAATAGAGTCGCTAATTTAGAAACTGAATTGAAATGGGATAGTATATTACATTTTTGTGACTAGATTTCTTTCAAGACGTAATTTTATCTGCAACCTTAGCTACTGTGATCGGATTATGTGATTGCAAATTAGTTTACAAAATTTATTAGAGACCACATTTATGGTCCGATTTTTTGCTAGTACTTGTTTACAACTTTATAATTAATTTTGTATTATGGACATGGAGTTCAATTAGAACAAAACTGAAGCATAATTCTAAATGTACTCTCTCTTTTTCCTTATTAATATCTAAATGTACATGAAGCATAATTCTACTTAAATTATTAAAATTTTAATTCGTCAAACACTAAAGTAAAATTGAGCTTAAAGATCTCTTAGTTACTTAGTCTTACATTTAATATCTAGCATTTAAGATTCAGTATATTAGTAAAAATGTGTTTATGATCTTCAATTTTGATTAATTATTTTTGAAAAAATGATAAGTCATTACAAATAATAGTAGAACTAGCTTGAGAGTGTATTAGACGATGGGGGTGTACATAGTACACAAATTAGGTTCACAAGTCAAAATAAGAAATTTTGAAGACGATATTTTTTTAGGTTGGTAAAATATACGATCCTGTAAACACAGTTCCCCATATAATGTGATCTATGTTATTAAGGATATGCTTATGATCTTCAATTTTAATTGATTAATTTTAAAAAAATAATTAGACCTGTCATTTTATACTTAGGTTAGGTTGTTATACGGTCAACTATGCTCAATACAGGTGATGTTAAATTTAAAATTTAGTGTAAATCAGAAAATCTTAGGCTAGCTAGTTAAGTTAAATTAAGTTCACTTTGAAAAATAACTTTAGGCAAATGTTTGTTTGATTCTAAGCTCAATGTTTTATATTGCAATTTGAATTTTATGTGCAACGTTATGATATGTTAAATTCTTTTCACTTGTAAAAAAAATTGTGTAAATTATACGAATGGGATCATAATAAGTAGAAACGAAGTTGGTAGCTCAAATCAAACTCAAAGACAAGCGGTCGTATGGACCTTAACGAATATAAAATTGCTCGATGAACACTCCTTATACGACGTCCAGTACAAGGCATTTTTTCATTTATAAGTTGGATATTTTGCAACAAGTAGTCAATTATCTATACTGTGAGTTATTTCGTTACAATTATCTATCAGCTCTACAGCTATAGATCGAGTATATATGTTCACAGGAAAACCTAAGACAAGATAAATGTATGTAAGAGTGCAATACCTATGACTTACTGCATTCACCCACTTGTTGGCATTCGTTTCAAAACCAAGTCATGTTCGTTTTCTGTTTATGATCTGGTACTATAGATTCTTATTGTGTAAATGAAAACTATATCTTAACACCCCACAAGAAATAAAAACAAAAGAAAAAATAAAAACTATTAACATGGAAGCCTTCTTTGGATTACCTATTCTTTCCTCAAATATATATTATTAGTAGTCGACTTTTTTATTATCTCCCACAAATATATATTGCTGTCTCAACGAGCTTTACATAAAATATTGTACCAAGGTTGCCATTAAAAAAAAGAGAGATTACTCTATTTTAGATAAGTGGTTGCCAATCATATTTGCAATCCACAAAGATTTCTGGACTCTTTATATTGTACTACAAAGTTAAATCCAAACATAGAACTTTTGCAAGTGACAAGACATAGGCATATCCTTAGAGATATTCAACATACAGCACAAAATAATTTCTCTTTTTCTCCGAAAGAAGATTTGACAAGTATTCATATTCCATACGTATGTATATAAAAAAAATATGACTAAGCAGTTTCCCAGTAAGATTTTTATCTTTAGTCCTCATCTGCACAATATATCTTGCAGAACCCATGATAGAAACTGTAGGAGATCAATGAAAGGAGTAGTTAGTGTGGCATTATAACAAGAATATATATATAGTCAAAGGAATGTGATGCACCCTCCACTACTATATTATCACACCCTCAGCCTCTCATACAATAGGAAAAAAGGTTCAAGTAAATTGCGGCCACTTCAACAAGGGAGAAAACAACAAAGATTTCAAAGTGAAAGGAAGGAGAGCTGGTGGAAATATATTTAAACATGATAAACAGGATTAGTAAAGATGAAGTTGTCCTTAACAACGACATGATGCCTAAAGGATAGAGGTTACACAGTGGCATCACATTTGAGCCATATAAGCTTTTGTACATTGCACACAGTATGTTACGCAATACTTATACCAGTCTTGTCAAAGGCAAAGAAACCTCCATTGACTAATTTTCGGCAAAAAAGATTGAACAAGTTGCCTCATGATATATAATATATACGGCTGCATGTTGGTGGCAAGCCTTGTCACCGAGGCCCACCCGTAGACCGCCCACCCACAGACAACGACGGCGTCGTCGTGTTATTTCCCCCTCTATTAATTAAGCTAAGTAGAATTGTGATGGCCTCCATGTTCAATGGGAGAAAATGCCTGGTTTTAGAGCTTCGTTTCTTCTTTCGCCGTTGACAACATGACACCGGCATTATTGAAATGCATGACCCAGCTTATGTCATGGGTAGGGAAGGATGGATGCATTTTGATATGTAGTGTCTTTGTCGTTTCAGCCTGCCGGTGGCGCATTTAACCAAGAAAATGTTCTGTACAAGACTAAACAGCTCGATTACTCCATGTACATGCAAGAGTTTATGCAATAGCTTTTTTTAATCTTCATGCTTAATATACCATCAGATGTTGATGATGTAATGACCCAGAATCATTAAGAGATCAACGGTGATTATGGAGATGGCTAGAAGGAAGGAAGGAATGGGGACAACGGGAGTGAAGGCAAGGGTGGCATGGCGAGTTCACGTGGAAGGGGAATATATACAGATAGGAGAATTAGAAGGCGGGAAGTTCGAAGATGGGATTGATTGCACAGACCAACGTGATGCAGCTGCTGATGAGCCGTCCTTATGGGATCCTTGAGCATTTGGCTCGTTGCAAATTAATTAAGATGGGGAAGAGAAATGCAACATGATCAATATGTCGTTGCTGGTTGGAATAATTTGAGTTTGGCTTTATTATAAATCGTGATCTGTTAAGCTAATTAAGCAATTGGATGTGTCAAGGTAAGTTATATAATGAAGGTGTCAATATCTTTATTTGGTTAGTACTTAGTGGTGTCTTAAAAGAGAAATTTTTTGTTCACCACTAAATTTTTTTTATTTTCCCGCCTTAAATTTGATTGGCCTAAAAAAATTGACTTGTAAATATAATACAAGTTGCTAATTTGATTAGCCAATTAAATTCAAAATGGAGAAAAGTGGAAAAAGTTTCAATGGTGCACATGGCATTAAACAGGTATTAAACACAGATGTATGGTTAATTAATCATAATTTAAAAATTTGAGAGTAAAAGTCAACTCGAAAGTTGATTCTAAATTATACTATTTTTTTAAATAATTAAATAAAAGATTATGCAAAATTAGTATGTATTATTGTACTTTTTGACACTTCAAATTGATACATAAATAGTTTATATAATTTTAAAATATTGATTTAGCAAATTAAAAAAAAAGTAACCTAATATGACAATTTTTATTACATGATTTAAGTTTCATTTATTTCTTCTTTTCGTATTTACTTACAAAACTTCTTCATAATTAAGTATTAGTAATTATTGAGCGCTTCGGATTGAGTAATAACTCATTTAATTACCTCTTGTCCAATGTAAATCATCATAATCTTTGTGCTCAAAGAATAAAACTATTTACTAGCGTTCGATGTTGCTTAGCTAGCCCTTACCGAATCTAAATACTGAACGCATAAGGCTATGTAGCTTTGTAAAAGTTGATCTCCTGGTTCATTTTGCATCTCCTTCTACTTCAAGTTGTGTTCTTTAATCTGAAGTTTACTTCTTCTCAATTACACTGGTTTTGCAACTTCTCAGCATCTAATGAGGAAAGAGGAGGGGGAAAATATGAAATGGAGGGAAATAGAGGATCTAAGCACAATGTGAGGGAGGAGGTGCACAAGTAGGGGCTTGATTGGGCTTGGGGTATGGCCAACCAATCATTCCATGCATGGGTTTCCACCATATATGCAAGGCATTTCTTAATTGGTCCAAAAGTTAATCACTTGTGCTATTATTCTGCACTAACAAGATGTTCATGTCCCATTTCAATTAGACACCAACCAAATTACACTCGTCCAAAAAAAGGTGGGTAAGGAGTGAGTCCCCTGTGTGACTAGCAATCATATATGGGTTCTTGCATGGTCTTTATGTGAGCAAAAATAGGAATGAATCCCTATTATTTGGAGATGGGTAACCTTGTTGTTGAGGTGGGTTGCGTCGTGTTGGAGAGGCCCTAACCTCAACCAAAAAGACGTGTGTACCCATCTTTTGTGTTGGTGCGATAACGAAAGCCGTGGAAGAACATATTTCGAGTGGAAAAGAGTCTATAATTCATTACGGGAGTGGTTGGGTGTATGTAGTAACTTCATTCATCGAGGTGATTCAAGTGGAAATATAAACTTCACTGTACATTATAGTTGTAAATATACAGAGACACGCAGAGAGACTCGGAGGACAGGGATGTTAGGATTAAAGTTTAAAAACACAAAATTTTAACTTCCTCGACGTGCTATAGAATAGAGTTGACTTGAAGACAACTCAAAGCTAACTCAAAATCATTTACATTATTTTCTCTATTAAGTAAATAAAAAATATATAAAATTAATATATATTGTTCTTTTTAATACTTGAAATCGATGGATAAATAATTTATATTATATTAAAATATTAATTTAGCTAAAAGTAAAACATGTTATAATAAATTGTATTCTGACCCATGGAGTCAATCATCAAATTTGGTAACAATGAATCATTCGTAGAGTTTGACTTAGAAGAATATATAATAGAGTTAACCTAAAAGTTTTTAGAGTAAAAATAGAGTTAAAATTATGAATTGGATTATCATTGAGCCTCTATGGCAAATACCCTCGTGTAGTGATTGGCACAGCTTCTATGACAAATATCCTTATGTAATTGATTGACAATTTTAATTTGATTGGGCCATATACCTATCTTTCTGCAGTTTCATCAATAGAGTTTGGATTTGGATTGATTTGATTCAATATTACAATTAGGGTACATTTCACCCCCTCTTGAACCCTTCTATGGCTTAGAGACACACCTTGGTTGAGATCTCTATCGGTGATGCCTTTCTCTTAACTTCGCTGTGTTTTCCCGACTTGCCACTACCTCTAACAACCGCACTATTGCCTCAGATACATTGTTCTCGCTATCCTCCATTTTTACTAACACCCCTTCCCAACATAGAAGTCACCAATAGTAACATTGTTAGTGACTCTAGTTCCTCTCGTGTTTTCGTGTTAGCCGATAAGAGACCTCCGGTGGGAGACCAACCCAAACCACCGTCTTTAACTCCTTCCTCATATTCGTAAAATTGAGATCTCAAGGGTAAGAAATGTCTTCACACTTACGATGTCCTCCGAACTGCAGGTATTTTGATAGTTTCGAATTAAATTGAAATGAAATGATTTATTATTTTTTTATCAATTAAAAAATAGTTAAAAAAACCTTATTGCGTAGTTTTTATTTTGAAATTGTAGTGAAAGAAACTTCCACCTATATCGTTAAATCGATCTACCATTTCATTGAAAGGTAATTATTTATTTTTAAAAGTAAAAATATAGCTATATTGATCTATATAAACAAGTAGAACTATTAGTATATTTAATTACATAATTATATGGCACACGTAGCACTTTACTGAACTTGGTAAGGATTTCGTGTATGGCCCAAATCAAAATTTATCAATAGTCAAACATTTACGGCTACTCAAAATAGTCAAAAATCAGTAGTGACAAATGATAAGGAAAGCGGTATATGATGTAGTAACAGTGGTTGAAAATTTAATAAGTAATAGTAACAAATGCCTTCGACTACATCATAATCGCATGGAGCTTTCATCCCTACCTCCCACAAAATATTTAGCAAATTTATCTCCCACAACAAAATTCATTGATAAATTGGCTCCCCTCACAAATAATTCCCTTTTACTAATGATTCAACCAAATATCCAAATTTGGCCCATTACTTATTCGAGAAGGTTGGCTTTACAAGACCTCTCACGGCCCAAGTTCAGCCATGGATTTCTCCTTCTTAGCTGACAATATATATATATATATATATATATT